>VWZK01010110.1:0-18805 GCA_013396935.1 Baryphthengus martii | reverse complement strand
CTTCTCTCTTTTTTCTCTTTTCTCCTCTCTTCTCTCTTTTTTCTCTTTTCTCCTCTCTTCTCTCTTTTTTCTCTTTTCTCCTCTCTTCTCTCTTTTCTCTTTTCTCCTCTCTTCTTTTTTCTCTCCCTTTCCTTTCCCTTTCAGGACACATCATTATCTCAGCAGGGCAGAACACTAAATCACTACTTTCCTCCCCTTAGGTGCATCTAATATCCTGCACAATTATACTGGGTGTGAGGGACTAGACTATTTAAAAAGGAAAAAAAGAAGCAAAAATTGGTCCTGACTGAAAAACTCACACATTCACTGATAGGCACAGAACTGAAAAAAAGAGACTGCTCCTAAAGTAGCAGCAGGGCAGCCTGTGAAGACCCAGAAGGGCCTAGATCATAAAAGTATAGGACTGTGATCTTGAGACAGCCACATGAGTTCTGACACTTGTCTGAACATGGCAAGAGAAGAGTAAAAATTCTTAGCATGGACTTAAAGGTGGTTTTTTTATTCAAAAAAGTCATCACGATATTCTACTTCAAAGGGAATACAACAATATAGTGTAATAAAAAGATCAGAGAGAGTATTGGATTACAGAATTCTATTTTAGTAATAACATTAAGTGAAAGTATGGCAATTGAATAACTGATAGTTGATAACAAGCCAAAGGTATTAGCGATTCAGACACGGATGGAAGGAGAGAGTGTTGGGTATCTCACCATAGCAATGACTGCTGCTCCAGCTCCAGCAAGTGCCACAATGAACAAGTGGAATGTCATGTTTAGCTGCAGAAGGGGAAAAAGAAAGGAGCTTTCATGGTGGGACATTAAAGAGAAACTAAACAAAAACAAAGTCAGGATAACATAGAGCAAATAATTACCTTCCTGGTGCCACACTTCTACATAAGGAATCATTACTAATACCTTTTCCAAAAGGTTGTCATCGCTACATGACATCGTGATTGTGCTGCTTTTGTTACAATACTCGTATCAGTGGTAAGCATAACTCTATTTTAAAATACTGTATTTAAATCATAAAGGACTACGAAAAGTCATTATTTTAAAAGAAACAGTCCAGCACTGTTTTTCTGGCTTGTTTTTTTCTTAGTTCTTTCACAAATTTGCCAATAGAAGTTGTCCCTAGTGATAGAATATAGACCAGGTTACTTAAATAACCCAAATCAACCACCTTCCTCACCCCACCCCAAACAAAACTGCTATATTTGGGTTTTATTTCAGTGATCTGGTTTACACAGCAGCCACTGAGCGTCGACTGCACAGCAAGGGCTGCGTTTTCACCGGTGGGTTTGGTGCAAAGGCAGGCTGTGTACATTCACTCTAAGATTTATCCAGATTTCATAAGACCCAGGGAAACATTTAGCAAAGTACCCCCTGATTTCAGAGGGATCGAGATTTTAGGCTCCCTTTTTGTTTTAGACAGATGAAATTTTGTTTGTCTTCTCTTCACCCCTGATCACTTAAAAACAAAACCAGAAACCTCAGATGCACTGAAATAGGTGGCCTTTGCCTAAGGAAAAAACTACAAAGAAAAAGGTATTAGGAGTTATTATTCTAACACACCGCAAGATTTGGTCAAATCCGTTTGAAATTTTTACTCTCCTGTCACAACAGTAATCATAAGATCTTCAAAGAGTGATTTCTTATACAGACCCATTATTCATTGTGTGGCAGGTGTGTTAGCTTTCAAAAACATCTCAGTAAAAATATACATGACACTGGAACTCTTACAAAAAAAATAAAACACAAGTGTATTTAGAAAACAAATGGCTGGAGAAACTGCACAGGCTAAATTTGGTACACAGTAAAGGGTAGGAAAAGCAATTGCTGACTGGGATTTCAGCATCCTGGGATTTTATTTCATCACACAGCTAGAATTAGAATATTAAGAGTAAGAAGAAAATACACATCAGTTACTTCCTACTAGAGCATATATTATGGATTTGCCAAAAAAAATTATCGTATTTATTCACCTCATTCGAGTCACACATCTTGACGAAACTTTCTGATGTGGTGCAAACCTTCTTCTCCTCTCCAATAGTTACAATACCTGGAGCAGAATAAATATTTGCAGTATTTAGTATTCCTAGTATTATAGCAGCTTATTTCATATAAGCTAGAAAAGTCAAGAAATACAAATTCTTGGCTGCTTTGCAGAACTCTTTTTAACAACAGAATATTTTTTTTTATTGGTCATCAGGGGCTGAAGCACCTCCCCTGTGAGGACAGGTTGAGAGAGTCGGGGCTGTTCAGCCTAGAGAAGAGAAAGCCCTGGGGACACTTTATAATAATATTTCAGACATTTTTTAAAAAATATGTGCATTTCAGATTTTGATCAGCAGAATAATCAAAACACAAGAAAATTATTTGCAGTCAATGTACACACTTACCACCTTGTTCACTAGCATTCTTTACTCTCATGTTGGTATGGTACAAAGCTTCTTTCAGAAGTTACAAAAAAGTATTACTCAAACTTGCACTTTCTTATGATAATAGTTTATCTATCAGCAAGAATAACTAGAATCTGCTATGCTGTTTCCTTTAACCAGCGTCTGGATACTAAATCAAAGATTAGCTTGAACAAAACTGCTCTAACTCAATTATCATAATAAACAGAAGCCCCGGGTCAAATTTTCAGTACTCTGAGGAGATTGTTGATTCACCTTTGCAAGCCTGGCAATGTAGGCCATCTCTATATTGACTAGTGGGTAAAAGGATAGAAAGGTGCTTTGACCATTGTTTCAGAAGCACTAGAACAGTTCATTTCAGAGATACAGGAGGAAAAGAAAGTGATGCTTTGTCCTGTGAAATCTTGCTCTGTTTGGTATTCTCCTCTCACGTACCATACTGGCGAAGATCCAAGCAGAGGTTGGCTCCATCCACGACGGTGGCGTTTCGGCAAATGGTCCACAGGTTGAAGTACATGTAAACAGGCAGAGAAGTGAAAGCTGTAACGCCCAGCCAGGCCAACATGAAGATGTATGTCAGCATAATGAACTGCAGCAAAAGAGGGAAAAACAAAACCGGGGTGAGTCAGAACTTCATTGATACTCCATTGCCAGGAAAAAAAGGAACCGCAGAGGAGTAATACGCATTTCTGACTGGTTTGGGCTGTTTCTGTCCTTATTTAAGTTACAAGTTTGGTCTGATGATCAAGTCATGATGTGGTCAAAGCGAGTGACAGAGCACTAACAGGATACGTGTGAAGAACAAACATTTATGTAAATTTCCTCCACATTCCTGTCGCTCTTGGGCCAATGATGGATGCAAAGCACCAGATGTGAAGTGCAGACAGCTGCAGGCTTTGAAAAGTGTGTCTCTCCCCCTCCATCACCATCTCTCCCTAGTGAAGACAAGAGGTCCCATGGTTGTTTTTTCCACTATCAACCATGATACAAAAAAATTAACGTGAAATGCTCTAGGCTTTGCTTACTTTTAAAATCTGTGTCTTAATAAAACGAGTTATTACCCATGGCTGCCACGGAATCTCACTGGCAAATCCATTTTCCACTCAACCAGTGAGACAACCTCTTTGTCATTTCCTTACTGTATTTAGACATATTTGGGGTCTACATAACAAGGGAATTTCTCATTCAGAACAGACCGGGGTGCTTACCTCTGTGTATGAGAAATCCATTCGATTACAGGCCTTGCACCACGTGTTCTCCAAAAGCTACACATTTTTTTAGCCACGAGCCTCAAGAGTGTAGCTATCTGCTTGTAGGAGCCATTAAATTCTACCTGCCTTTAGGGAAGGAGCTATCCTGGCACAGTCAACATCTGCAAATACCACGCTGCGTTAATGCTACTTTACTGCTCTGCTGCCAACCCAAAACGACCAGCAGGCCCTTTCATCAATAACAGATCACCTTCTCATTTTCTGCTGCGGGAAGGATAAGAAGATGCTACGTGGTTAAACATGAAAGATAAGTTGGCCTCTAAATGTTGAATCTAAATAAGCCCAAGATTTCAGCGCACAAATGTTTTCCTACCACAGAAAGACGCTGACTTTTAGTTCTTAAATAAGAAATAAGAACTGGTTTTGAAAGCTGAATGAGCTCGTCCACCATCTGCTTAAAATGAAACCTTAAAGAGTAAGTAAGGGGGAAATGGAAGATAGTAATTATTTTTTAACGTAAAATCTCTCATGTCGCATGATAAGGGAAAAAGCCTAATATAAATGCAGATTTTAGTTACGGAAATAAAAAAAAATGTCAGACTTAAAAGGGCTGTTGTGGTAGTAAAAATTGTCAGAGGGGTGGCTTGTCCATGTGGAGCCGATCAGCAAAAGCAATCCAAAACAACATAAAGTTTCATTTTAGGTGAGGTATTTTTATTCTTTTGAAGTTATGGAGTGGACATTCTCAAGCAGTATTAGAGAGACTTTAATTTGATTTACTTTAACTCACTTCCAAAGAATATTAAATAAAAGCCATTTTAATTCTGAGGAAGCGTATTTACAAAGGGGTTTAATTAATCCAGTTTAAAATTCAATTCAGATTAATTTTCCTGATTGTCCCTAGCCAGATGAGTCCTCAGCAGTAGTTTGAAAAGCTGGAGAATTTATAGCAAAGAAAATAGTTATCAGAAGGATGCAGGAAAGTGGTACAAAGAATAGAAGCATTCTGTTCAAAACTTTGGGTATCTCCTTTCTATCATTTTCTTCAATTAATACTCAACGCTTCAGTTTTACCTACCAGTTTGTAAATTATGTAGCAATTTATCTTTTCCCTTAAGAGCAAACTAATTTAAAAGGAAAAATTATGTGTCTAATTTATGTTTAAAGATTTTTGAGAATTTATTCATGCAGACTCTCCAACTTTTTCCAAAATAACCCCCACTTACTAAAATAACAACTGATAAAATAGAGAAAGTGATAGCAAAGTCTATAATAAATATATCCCCTTGGAAGTTATGGTGGACTTCTCTGTGTGTCAGTTGCTTTGTACAACAGAAATTCTCTTCCACCTATTGCAGAGAAAATAGTCAACAAATAAATACTGCTCTGTACACATTCCTATTTATTTTTTCATTATTGCTCCTTTATTGTTTTCTTTCTTTTTTTTCTCCCCACATTACAGTGTTAAAGCTAATGAGGCAACATCTGGTTCAACCCTAGGCACTCATTTACAAATAATTATTTGGAAAATTACTTGGAAACGCAGATTCACTTCAGGGCTATGAATTCCCAACTAAAATGCTACATCTGATGTTAATTTATTATCAAGCTAAAGAGTTGTACACAGTTTTTCTAAAGCAGGAGTAAAAAATAAGGAAGTAGGCTTTCTATGTGTTCCCAGAACAGCCTTTAAATTCTCAGTTTGCTATATTCTAGAAGTATTTTAAAAGTAAAACCAGCCTCCTACCTTATATTCTATGAGTTTGCCAAACACAGGTAAGTCTGAGGCCTTATTTTTGAGCCGCCTTCTAGAATTTCTGACCTAAACAGTATTTAATAAACTGAGTACGCCTCTCATAGCAGTACACGCATAATAATTTAATGGGGAATTACATTTTTTATATTAATTGTATTACTTGACTGTAGCAACTGTTTTTAAGATGGCTCCACATGGATTCAGGAACCTTCCTCTTCTGTGATTACCACCAAATGGAGGAAGAAACTCAGCCTTACTAGGAGCACTGCAATTCCTATTTAAAACCTTTTTATTTTCTGATCTGTAGCCTTGCTTGCTTAAGAAGCTTGCTTAAAAAAAATCTATACTGAGATAATACAAAGCATCAGTATAGAAAAAAAAAAAGAGGCAAAAACCCAGAGCTTATTAGCCTCTAAAAAAAAATCCGCCTTGGGCATAGAAGAGGAGCAGGAGAAATCTGTCAGATGATGGCTGCTGGGAGTCACAAGAGCTGCCTGCTTGTTTATGGAAGGGATTCTCTTTTAAAAACATGAATCTGTTTAGTTGAGTACCTCAGAAAAAAAAAGTGAATCAAATGCTGATCTCATTTTAAAAACATATTTTTAAAAAAAAAAACAAAGGAAGAAATTTATTTTTCTTCTTTCAGTCATTTTCGACAAGAGCCAGTGGCCAATGATATGTCCAAACTCAAGTCATCAGATCAAGAAGATAAGGGGAAAAAGAGAGGCAATTTCATTTGTTTTATGTAAGAATATCCAAAATGCAAAACTTCATGTTAGGTGACTTGGTAGCTATCCCCGGAAGCTGCTATCCCTGGTATCAGTGAAGCAAATCATACAAATGTGATCTGGGCAACAAAGCACTTTCTTCTGCAGGGGCATTAAGGAGCAAAAGGTTAACCTTGCACAAGTCCTTAGCTTCTAGCAATAGGAGACGTTAGCTTAAAAATTCTTGTTATAACAAATTGAAATTGTGAATTTATTTATTTGTTTTTAAAGCACTAGTGAAGGACTAAAGTATTTTTTTAAATCATTTTCTCTGCTGTTACAGTCTTCCCTCTTCACTCTAGAGACCTTACAAGAAATGCCTAAGGAGCCTGTTCACTTCAGGAATTAAATTCAGGACTCAATCTCCTGAGATTCAAAGGGATCTTTCTCCTTTGAAGTAGTGTTCGGCTACGTGACAAGCCAAAGATCTATGAAACAGGAGAACAGCATCTTAAAGAGGTATCACAGCTTGTTCTTTAGTCTGCTGTGGATTGCGGTGGTGGTGAAAATTAGTTTCTCTGATCAGCTCCATTTGCACTGTAAGAACCCAAAACCAAAATGAAAGTGGCAGAGAAATTCACCTACCAAATCATAGAGATAAAAGTTCACTAATCGATGTGCAGTTCATATTGGGAAAGAATAGCGAAAGTAAATAATTATTTGCAGAAAACTCATCTTTAACCTTTATAAGCGGTTAATTTCTTATACCAATACCACAGCTACTAAAACCTACTTGCCAGGTTTTAGAAGCTTTTCATTGCCAACAAGAGCTTTCCTGAACCCTAAATTATCAAAGTAGGCAAACAACCAACCCTTCTGGAAAGATTTTTTTTTATTTTATTAAATCTGTTCCACAGATCAACATCATGTTCTGAAATGGTACCTACACACCAGGGCAGCTTTCACGGTGCTCTCAGCTGCTTGAAATCCTGTTCCCACTGTCAACATTACCCAAATTCTACCTGTTTTAATAAGATCAAGATTTCAGTTACTGCTTTCTTTTGAAAATTTATGGGCACTCATCCCATGAAAAGAACATTCACTGAATTTCAAACACTGTTTTTGGTTTAGTTTTGTTGTAACACTTTAACATCCCTGAAGAAACGTCGTACCATTGCTTCTCGGACTCCAGGGACAGCGACAGCGAAATCCTATCTAAAAACTACTGTTACTACAGAGAGATGGATTGAAATGGAAACCAAGCAAACTCCAGTCATTTCACTGTATGAGGACACTGCTGCTTACTAGAAAAAAAAAATAAAATATAGAAACAACAACAAATTCAGAAGTGACTGAATAAAACTTAAAGCCAGAAACTTCACGTTGCCATAAAATTTTAATTTTGTTCCAAGCCACCTGGTACTCAAACATATCCTCTCAATTTAATAATTTTATTTTTTTTTATATTAACTTTCTGCCATGAGCTCTCAACCTATAGAGTTGTAAGAAGAAATATACCTTGCTGTGTTTATATCTTATTTATATTTTATTATCCTATCATCTCACACACACACCCCCCACTTTATTTTTTACTTACAGCTCTATGAACTAAGAGGCTCCTTCCAAAGCTCCTCACAGGCTCAGAAATTCTCTTTGACAGTTTTTGCCAGAGACTGAAACTGCATCTCCACAGATCACGCACCTCCATCCCTCCAAAAAGCCTATTATGCTCTGGTAGGAAACCCTGTCAGTGCAGGACAGCACCTGAAGATCGGTCCAGAGTTAGCCTGGCTGCCTCAGACCGGAGTGCTAAGAGGCACCAGACCTCCTCTGACATGCTCATTTCTGGGCTAACTTGCATCTCCTACCTTTACGCCTAATTCCTGAAGAGAAGAGAAAGATGAAGCAAAAGCATTTCAATTTACCTCATTTTACGTACAAAGCTGCCGAAAGAAAGAGACCTGTTGTGATACAACCACTAAATGCTCTATAAACCACAGAAAACAGACACGCAGAAATTCTTTTTGGCTTGATTTAAATATCACTCTCCTTGCTCACAATCACTTGTTGGACATTTATTATTGCCTCTACAAAACATCCTCATCCTCTCTCTCTCTCTCTCTGACATATTATATTCCCAGGCAGAGCTCCAAGAGTCTTGTTGAAACATGGATACATTTCATGCTATGCTATTACTGTCATGTGGTTGATTCTGCCTGGCTTGCATTCCAAAAAAAAAAATAAAATAAAAGCCAATATTGGTTGAAATTTCTATTCATAGCAGGAGAGACTTCCCAGGTTTGCCTGACTGCGATTCAGCCATATACTGCAGAGTAGCTAATGTGACATTCTTGACATTGTTAAACTCTATTACCAGAAAATTATTAAACCCCTGAAATTTTAAATTTGGAACCATTAAGGTTGGAAAAGACCTCAAAGATCAGCAAGTTCGACCGACTACGTAGCATTATCATGACCACTAAACCACGTCCTGAAGTGCCACTTGAGAAATACAGCTTGTCCATACAAACTTAAAAAGATATTTTCCTCCTTGAAATTTTTTGGGGTTTTTTTCTTCCATTTTTCCTAATAGGTTTAGCCACAGACATATTAATATTTTGCAAGAACGTGTTTATTAAGAATGAATTCATGACAATGATAAAGCAGAAGGACTTCACTTTCAGACTTTACCATGCTAAACTGGTATTTAGAAAGACATCAGCAAATTTGACATGAAATCATAATCACAATTGGATTTTTACAAAGATATTTTTGATGTGGAGCCATTTTTAATCCTTCAAAACAACAAATAATCCTGCGTGTACTTCTCTCGAAGTCTTAAGGTATTCCTAAAGGAAATCACTTGTTTAGTTTTTGACAGCTTAGATTTTAATATTTACAAAGTTATTACCTCAAAGTTTTAGACAAGGATCCTTTCTTGCAACGTGTAATATCTGCCAATCCTCTTCACTGGTATTATCTCATTTGGGCAAGGGGACATAACTAAATTTATTAAAGAAAATTTGCATAGCAATAGAACAAACTGGGCTTGACACATAAGGGTACTGATGAGGTTCGATTTACTCCTCCAGTCACCTTTCTGTTGTTCTAAGAACTTATTTCTTTGCGTCATTGTGTGGTTTAAGGAGCTGGGTAAACTATATACATATCACTGCTGGACTGAAATATTTTCGAATTCCAAATATTTTAAAAAATGTTACTTGTCCCTGGAGAATTTTAGATACGAGATAATCAAAATAATCCTAGTCCAAAAGGTTCTCAAGTTTTAATTGAAAAAAATGTTCTCAATACTCTTACTCTCAAACCTTCAGAACATAGAAGCAAAAGCCAGAATAATAATCCCAAACAGCTCCAGACATTTATATAGCAATCTTACTGCCATATCACTGGAATAAGACAAGCAATCAAGCTGCAGATCTTTTTTTCTTTTCTGGGGAAGAGAAGGAAGTTCCGCTAACTTCAAGAATAACAACAACAACCACATATTTAACTCAAAATAATCGATTGTTTATTTTAATTGTGATCACAAACAGTCTACATCCTTAACCTGAGCTGCACAATGTATATCAAGCCAAGGTTTCTTAAAGTTATAAATTATTGACGTTACAAATTACTGATGAGGAAAGTAAAACGCTGAAGGAATGAACTCAATGAATCATTAATACTACCAGTGATATTAACCTCAGAATAGATGCTTAACTGCTCATTTCTTCTAGACACATACTACAGAATTACAGTTTATATTGCAAGGGCACCAAAAATGTGAAAGGATGGAGCAGTGCTCTGCTGCAGTACTGAGGACAGGCAGTTATGGGAGCTGTGAAGAAAAAAATAACGTTCTGAAAAATCTGCTAGGCTGTACAGAATTTAAACTAGCTTAGTAGGTTCTCAGTGAATATGAATTAGAGATTTCTTTCCAGGAGATGAAAGCTGTGTCAGTATAAGCAATGATTGTTCTGTATTTAAAATGTTCCCAGTCTTTATTTATATATTTATTTAGAGGCTTTAAAAGGCCTAGTTGAAGTGCCAAAATCATACAATGACATTTAACAGGAACAAAAGGAAAAAAAAAAAAGGCAAAAGCAGCATTACAGTGCAGCCCATTACATTTCTGCAGGGATGGCACACATGCCGTGTTCCCCAATATCCAATGTGTATATTACCCGTGTTCAGTTCAACCTTAAATGTCAAGTTATCAATATACCAGTTTTGATAGTCTTTCCTGTGATTGAAAGCTGTTCTCTACCACCTATATTTGTTCCTAGTCTGTATGCCAGTTTAATAACTGTTGGTATTTCTAGGAGGGTATAATGAAAAACCCTTCTCTGGCTATGATTCATCATACTAGTTACTGTAAATAGAGTAGAACATTAAGTGCACTTTAACACACAGATCTAACCTGGCTGTATTTAATAACTTATTTTTCACCAGAAAATATGATTTGTTGATATTAATGCAGTTTCCATAAATATCCAAATCTAGCAGCTACCCAGTGTCCAGGCCTCTTAACTTAGAAGCAGAAGAGTCAAATACCTAAAAAAAAGTTAGACACTAACCACAACAGACAGTTACCTGATATTGAACAGAGATCTTAAAATAACTGCATTTTAAATAGGAATTTTAGTATGAGAAACCTTCGTTTAAGTCCTAGTACAAATCAGAATTTAGGTTTCCCAGGGTCAGAAGCGAATGGTCTCTCCAAACCAGGGCAGTACATAATGGGCTGTGTGACATTTCAAAACAAAACCTGATGACAGGTCTCAGCTTGTACCAAAGAGGGACAGACAAGACGTCTGAAATAACAGTGAAAATATTAGTAAGAAAAATAATTCTGGCCCTTTACAGCTGAAGGCATTAGACATTTTTAGTCCTATCCCAAAGAGCTCTTTGCTGAGAAAATAAGCTTTCCCATTTAACTGCTGAAGTTAACTGCAGCAAGAATTACTTAGCGATTAACCAATACAGAGACATTTTCTAACACTCTATTCTTCTTTGCTATTATTTTAACCAGTAAAGCATCAGGAAATATTAAAGAAATAAATAAAACAAAAAAAAAAATAAACCTCACAAGGCACTACAAGGTATGAATGTACAAAATACAGTGAAATAGTCACAAGTACTAAAGTTTTCTTAACCACTTACCCATGCACTGACACATCTGCCACAAGTGGTGATTTTGAAATCTCCATAGAGATCCTTGATGGCACCAGTTGTAAAGAATCCCTCCACCATCAGCAAAATGCCATATACAAAGAATGCAGCTGCTACACCATATATCACGTACTTGAAGATGTCAATCCTGTAGGGGAAAAGCAAAGAAAAATTATTTATGTGCATAAATATTTAAATATGACTGAAATTCCAGGGTGAGATAATCAGACACACTCAGCCTCGAAGTTTCTATGCTGGAATCAGATGTGCTATAATGACAGATGAAGCTGAAGACGGGAGTGAACTTTGGAATAAAACAGTATTGTTATAAGAAACACCAGGCCATTTTATTTAATAAAGTGGAAAAAATAGATCTGTGTAAGCAAGACAGCACAATTTGTCAGGATCATTTAAAAGTCACTTAGTTTTCATTTTATTTTTCCTCTAAATGAAGTGGCAAAGAAAAAACGAAAAGAAAAAAGAAGCAAGAAATCTGTCATGTCTTCTGAGCAACATCCAGCACTTAGATCATAGAAAAAAATTATTTTGTCACAATCTTCAATAAACCTTTCAACATGTATGAGTCGTTCTCAAGCTGCAGTGCCAATCTGTGCTGTCTTCTCCTCATTATTATTTTTCCATTTTTTCTCCAATGGACAAAGTGTCTGACAGAATAACCAAGTCCCCGAGAGAGACCCCTACCTTCAAACCACAAACACGTCACTCTGCAAGCAACAAGGGCAGATTATCTGATGCTCCTCTGTAATGGGGCTTTAAACACATCACTTCGCAGACCCAAAGCTCGAGAAACGGGACAATGGCTTAAAGAGTAACATGCAGAGCCCTAGAAAGCTCAGTTTATTACAGAGAAGATTGCCTAGGTTGAGGTGTGGTTGTCCTGCCCGGCACTGTCTGGGCTCAACAGTAGTTTAAGGAGACTCTGCCTCCTAAACGTTCACTCATGACCAGGGCTGGCAAAAAGATGCGTGAAAGCCCCACTCTGCTCTAAATGGTTTTGCCTGAAGTTGGAAACATTCCAGGGGAGGGTTAGACTGGACATTAGGAAACATTCCTTCACTGAAAGGGTCGTTAAACATCGGAATAGTCTGCCCAGGGCAGTGGTGGAGTCTCCATCCCTGGAGGTATTTAAATGGTGTGTGGAGCTGGTGCTGAGGGACAGGGTTTAGTGGTGAGCCTGCAGTGTGGGGTTGCAGGTTGGGCTAGATGATCTTGAAGGTCTCTTCCAACCAAAGAGATTCTGTGATTCCTAGTGACCATTGCAGTTGTATATTATCAATAAGACGTGGCAGGAGTTGAGCAACTCTTCAGAGAATGGTCATATACAGGTTTAATATGTCAGTAAGTTCCAGTCGTGTTTGTCCAGGTCAAGATAGCAAAGATAGCAACAGCTCTTAACAAAGTAGGACAAAAAAATACCCCAGACACCCATTAGGCTCTGCAAGATGAATTCTGACGTGCACCAACCAACCACCCAAGCTGGATGTTTCTCAAGACATACAGGTTAATACTTTTATTGTTATGAAAAGAAATATTTAACAATAACCTTTCTTTAGGATCACACTTTTCATCATCCCCCAAAAGACAACTCCCAATACGTATTTTACATGTATAATAACGAGGCTCAAAATCCCATTAAAAAACAGAATCATAGAATCACTACGGCTGGAAAGGACCTCTAGGAATCTTTCAGTCTCACCTTCAATCTAGAAATCTTTCAATCTGGATGGTTCTCAAGAGATTCAAAATCAGATTTGAGTTTACAGCTGATATTTCACACGTACGACTGTGTCCGCAACTTCAGTGAACACATCTTAAGCTTGCATTAGCTTCAAAAAAGTGCAATTAAACTTATGACCTGCTCAGGGGTAGGAGATGTATCGTAAATAAATGCTTTTGGCACCTATTGCAGCATTTTTTCAGAAGGTGGTAACTGAAGCATTTTGGGAATAAGCCAGGATATGTTTTTCCCTAGCATTCCAGTAACAAAGCCACCTCAGCTTTTTTCTTCTTTCATACTGCCAGGGTAAGTGATACCTGCATGGAACAGATACGTGAACTACTCAAAATAGTCACAAAGTTGCTGTTACTTAGAGGTTTACTGTCATCAATAATGAAAAGATAGGCTCAAAATATAATTTTCCTGTTAAAACAATGTTACAGTGGCTGAATTAATACAAAATTATGGAAATGGGATTTTTACAATGCAATCAGCAATAAATAAATTCCATCATTAAAATAAATTTCTTTGTGATTATTCCATGAGAGCTCTTCCAATCGCTGTCACTATACACCTCGTCAAACGGTGCCCTCCACCAACGGCTGCAGCGTGGGAGTTCCACCAGCAGCAGCTCCTCACAGCCCTCTGCGTGCTCCGTGCTGTGGAAATTACAAGTTATCATCGCCCTAAAGAGATTAAGGCTTTTGGAAAGTCCAGGGAGTATTTCAGCCCTTGCAACAGCCCCTTAAGCCATCTGTGCCGAGCCTCCCGCTGAGCTGCTTGCATCAAAAAGTGTCCTGAAAGATCCCGGCTTTTTCCTCAGCTTTATGTGCAACTAAAGGAGTAACTTTCACTTAAGTCTTCCTTTCAGAAGGAAAGCGATATATATATATAATATTTCACAAGGAAAAATATATATAGCTATATATATAACACTATACACTTGCCAAATAGAGAAATCCATTTCTTCTTTATACTCTCTCCACAGAGAGAAGGAGTAAAATCTTTACTAATCAGACTACTTATGGGATGAAACAGCCAGACTTACTCTAAGGAGAAAGGACCTTGTATAATGCTGAGTGAAAATATAAATAAAAATCCTGAAACAATCACTCAACGACCTGTTCAGAAGTCAGAACTGTAATGTAACTACATTTAGTGTGGGCTGTATTTAAAGAAAACGTATCACAACGGTCATATTTTATACGCACAGTTTTGAAGACAGTGTTGGTATTAAATTATTCCACAGCATCTGATAAATTTGACATAAATTCTGCTTTTCTGATGAAGTTAGATAATAAAATATGGGCCTTGTAAAATGAAGATTGCCTCTCTTCAAAATGAAATGTGATGAACTCAGGGAGATGAATCGCCATCTGTGTTTCAGCAGAGTCTCCAACGCTGCAGACAGAGCACGAGAGCAACCAGGGAGGGAGGGAGGAACGGCAGAAGGGGTGATGAACGTGAGCCAGGGGGTGAGATGGGTAAGGACAAAGAAAAAGGAGAAGCAGGGCTTGCACTTGTGCAGGCTGGAGTGGAAGGAAAGAGGTGGGAAAGGAGAAGAAGAGATAAAATGATAAATTTTGTACTCCTGACGGGATTTGAAAGATTTACATTAGGTGAAGGCCAAATCTACGCTTAGATGAAGACTAAATCTACGCTTAGGTGAAGACTAAACCTACACTAAATGAAAAAATAATAAAAAAAAAAAATCTTGAATACCTATTTTCTAAATACAGGAGTCCTATGAATACTATGTCATGACAGAATTAAAGTCATGAAACATTTCTATTAAAAGGCAGCCAGTGAAGATTGTGAGGGTAAATCTGATTTTAACAAACTGACGGTGATTGTGCAATCTCCAAATACTAACCTAGGTGGCCAGGTAGGATACGCTGAATGATGATCTGAATATAAATTAAATGTGAAAAACGCGTTGAAATGAGTAAAAACCTTTTCTTAATAGAATAATCTATTTTGCATATTATCTTAATCTCGTGGACACTCCACAGGTTCCAGAGCTGCTCTTCCTAACAACATTGTGTTCAGAAATGTTAGAAAAACAACCACCTCTGCTTTCAATTTGTGATTTAAATCAAGCTGATCTTTCAATTTTTAGTTCTTTTTCTGCTGCTGGGTCATTAATTATTCCATATTAAGTGGAATTCCCAATTCATTAATCTGAATCTGGATTCTATCCAACAAGATGAACACTAAAATAGCTCTAGAGAAAATACTCTCTGTCTGACAGAAGTTACTGGTGGAAGCTCTGGATGCTAACATCTCGACGAACAGGTTGTAGCTGAGTACAGAGGAGACTAACCCAGCAGAGGTGAGTGAAAAACATTCTCAGTGAGTCAGATCAGTGCTGCAGACCTCCTACTGTGCATTTCCATGGTGCACTGATAAATTCAAGGATCAAAAAATAAAATAAACCAGCAAACAGTCAGATCAATTGCTGAATGCCCACGCTTATGTGTAGCAGGCTTTGGCAACAAGTGTGTAGTAAGTTACTTTTTTGCTGTTGAGACTCCTTCCATCAACTGAGTTTATAATTATTACGTCTTGTTTCGAAAATATTTCAGTATTCACAATTAGCTTCTGTTAACTCTGTCTAGAAGTAAGAATGTTTTGGGCTTGTGAAACAAGTTGCTTCACCGGAGTAAAATCAATCAGTACTGCTCCACATAGTAAATGGATTTACTTCACCAACAGACAGAGACAAGAAGACCTGTTAACATTGGCCCGTTACATTTTACTGTGTCCTAAGGGGAATTGCAAATTGAAGGAACCTTGAAGCATTTACAGTATTCAGCCTAATCACAGGATACTTTCTGCTCTCAGAGTTGAAGGTTAGTACTCAGCCAATGGACATCAGTAAGTATTTTTCTATTAAAATGACTTAATATTGCTTTGAAGCAACCTACATACTACTTAGGGATAGTTTTCTTTAGTGTGGTTAATACAGAAATGCATCACAGACATTTATTTGCAATTAATAGCAACAAACCCCCTCCCATTAATTTGCCCTGTGACGCATGATTCTGATGCTGTCCAAAAACCCCTTTTTATTCACCCAAAATATGTGCTCACTTCAGCCTGAGAAGCGATAAAAGCCCAGTATGACAGAGGTGTAGGTTGGCCAGGCCCATCAGAGCACTCGCTGTTACTGTGGAACTAAGTTTTCCAGCATTTAAAATTCTGCCTTGCTTTTCTCTTCCCGAATTTATAACACAAATTCTCCAACATGGATTATGCCATTCAGATCCTAGAGGTGCTGAATAGCACCTGGTTGCCAGTAAACTGTACCTGGACTCTCGAAATGCAAGGAGATTCGGGCAATTATACCCATTTACAAGCTAAAAAAAAAATCAAACAAAACAAAACAAAACAAACACTAGGAAAAAGAAAAGCAAACAAAAAAAACCCAACAAAATACGGATAAAGAAAACAAAATACAAAAAATTTACATTACCATAGTACAATTCCTAACTAAAACATGCCTTTTATTTTTTTTTTTTCTTATAACTGGCATAGAGAATTTCGAAAGATGAGAAATGTATATAATCACTACCATTGGGGTAGGTCCATTTTGCACATTTTGGGGATTCGGTTGTGGAGTTTTTTTCCATTTATTCAATTTTTTTCAATCACAAGGATCTTTGATAGTTTGGGTTCTCATCTGGAATGCAGAATCATCTCTGTTCCTCTGTGAAGCAGCAGCGCTGCCCTTTCTGCTGATCCTTTTTCCCCCTGAGGGGCTGATCCTGAGAGGCTGTTAAGAGAGTGAGAGAGCAGCCTGCCCCTTCCAGCTATCTCAAGCTTGCAGAAATCGCTTTGAAAATGTGTTTTTTGAAGATCTAGGAGGATGTTTGCAAGCAAAAGGGTTTTTTTTAGGGTGTGCAGAAGCTGTGCCTCATTGGAAGTTTCTGAAAGAGGTGCTCAGCTTCCCCTGCAAAGCAGCTGGAACAAGCTAGGATTTCTACAGTATTGGGGGGAAATAAGATTAATTGAAAATTATTTGCTGTCACAGAAGAAACTGCACTTCACATGTATCAATGTAGTAATGATCAGGGATGGTAAGGATAGTTTCAAAGCAATGCATTTTGTAATAAATGATTTTTGCTGAGATTTATCACTTTTTCCAGATAACTTTTTTTCCCAGACATTTCAGAGGTACAAGATTGACCTAATACAGTAAGAAAATCTATCACTGAAATCAAATTTCTAACAAGCTATACTTTAAAAATAACTATTTTGTAATATAAACTCAGCATTTTATAAGAACCTTTCAATGCTAATTTTACAGATACGAAGCTAAAAACTTTAGATCTCACTCTCTAGATAAATTAATTTTGTTTTATGAGTTTGTTCTTGGTTTATTGGTAAATTTATATTTGTTTTTATAAACTGTTGTTTAAGTAACTGTTTGGATGCTATTATATAATTAGGAGTGTGAAAATAGGAATCCTTACCAAAAGGCAGCACACACTTTCAAAAAGGCAGCGTATCTCACGAAAAAACGAACGTACAACCACAGGAGGTCATCCTACCAGCTTGGTGTACGCAACCCGTGCACATTTCCACTTCTTTCCCACCTCTTGTTGCAGTCCAGAAGCTCAGATTGCTGAACTGCTGCCCAGATGAAACTTCTCCTTGCAGAACCAGCGGTGTCACATGCCAGGGCTCTTTAGGCTGGTGGCTGTTTCCAGGCACCGCCAGCCCTGCCGAAGTTACCACCTGCTGGTCCTGATACAGAACCTTCCGTATTTTCCTTCCCGGAACACAAATAGTGTATAAAACATAATTTAAGTTCACGTTTCAAGAACTCCAAGCTTTTGTAGCAGAACAAACACACAGAGGCAAAACCCTATGAGCATTATTGCCTGATAAGTAGATGACTAAAACGGAACCATCCCATAGTCTAATGTAAATATTTATAAATATTGTATTTCCTATCAGCCAGCCTTTGCTACAGAGCTTGTTATAATACCTTCCACAGTAGTTCGTTATTCTAATAATTTACTGCTAACAATATTTTCAGTGGTACCAATATTTAACGTGTGAGAGCTGCAAAGCCAACAGAACCATCAGCAGCCGGTCAGGATAACATCCACTCACCTACCTCTCAAAACACTGGTTTCAAACACTAAGAAGGGAGGTACAAAAGTTTCTCTGCACACTCTTCTGTTTTTCTTCAAAAGAAAACTGTTGCACACCCACAGGAGGGTGGTGAGACCCTGGAAGGGGTTTCCCAGAGAAGCTGTGGAGCCTCCTCCCTGGAAGTGTTGAAGGCCAGGCTGGAGGAGGCTCTGAGCAACCTGCTCTGGTGGGAGGTGGCCCTGCCCATGGCTTTAAAATGAGCTTGAAGGTCCCTTCCAACTCAACCCATTCTAGAATTCTGTAATATTACTAAATAATATCCTTTTAATAAACAGTGATGACGCACTGAGTATCAGGCAGGTTATCAGGAAGCACCAAGCTCGGGTACAACAGCGTCTGAAACGCCAACTTACGCGTCTGGACAGGAAGGTAATTTTTAGCTGTAAGAAGGTGGCTCCAGTAGAGTGTCTGGGGCACTTCTAACAGAGAATCCAGTGACAACAGATTTACAGACAGCGACTTCATTTAGTTTACTCTTTGGTTTCACACCTTTAAAAGGAAGTGGATTTACAACCACCTGAATTAGCTCTGACTAGTAGGAGAACGTTGTTAATGTTTCTATCGGGAAGATTTGTTTCATTTTCCACTCTAAGAGTGTGATTCCCTCCTTCCGTGGCCCGTATCTCACAAAGGTGACAGAGG
>VWZK01010108.1:0-11323 GCA_013396935.1 Baryphthengus martii | reverse complement strand
TGTGTGGTGGTGATTCAGTCTATTGGCCTGTCCGATTGTGTAGGGTAATACTAGAGAGAGTCCCAACAGAGGGCTATGAGGATGATCAAGGGACTGGAACATCTCTCTTATAAGGAAAGGCTGAGAGACCCGGTGCTGTTTAGTCGGGAGAAGACAAGGAGAAGAGTGAGAGGAGATAGATGTTTACAAATATGTGAAGGGTGAGTGTCAAGTAGAAGGGGTCAGTCTCTTTTCAGTGGCACCCTGTGAGAGGACGTAGGGTAATGGTCACGAATTGGGACACAGGAGGTTCCACCTCAACATGAGGAAAAACATCTTTACTGTGAGGGTGATGGAGCCCTGGAATAGGCTGCCCAGAGAAACTGTGGAACCTCCTTCTCTAGAGACTTTCAAAAGCCACCGGCATATGTTCCTGTGTGGCCTGACCTAGGTGATCCTGCTCTAGCATGGGGGTTGGACTTGATCTCCAGAGGTTCATTCCAAACCCTACCACTCTACGATTCTATGAATTTGTACAGACAGATGTTAGTATCTAATTTTGATGTGAAAAGGGGTCTAGTAACTTCAATACTCAAATTTTTTGGAATATGAGTGCTTAGTGGACCATTTTTGGTGAGCAGAACTGGTCCTGTTACAGGATGAACCAAAAACTAGATTAAGCCACGAGAAGCCAAAGTTTGTCATACACAAAAGGTGTTGCCTGTGAATATCTATCACAGCTGATTATAGGAGGCAAGACAGCATGTGAAGAAAAAGGGAGAAAGCTGGAGGTCAGAAAGCTAAAGGTTAGCTTCAAAGAGTCATTCAAGAATGGCAACAGAAACTCGTGAATTCTGCATGGAGTACTGGCAAGACAGACTAGGAATCACCTCAATATATTCTGTTTTAGAAGGTAGTTACAGAAGGAATACAAATAAAAAAAATAAAATAAAAATTACTAGAACCTGTAGAAAAAGAATATGTAGAAAAAATAAAACAAGGTATCAGTGCCAGAACACTAAGCCCCTATCGAAATGTCATGACTTGAATAGACACCAACAAAAGCTTTCTGCAAAGTTCTTCTCAGCTTTCCTCAGATTGTTCCTCTGCAGCTACCAAGTCTCATACTCCTGTAGAACTACCTCAGCCTGCACTGTTCAGGTAGTCTTGGTTCAGTCCAGCTAAAACAATCCCAGGAGGACAGATGTGACACTAGGAAACTGGTGTCCAGAAGGATGCCAAATGTCCTCCTACAGTCAGGATATGATCCTACAATCTCCAGTGGAAAGAAGGGGACAAGTAAACTCCATACCCCACTACGCTAAGAACCAAGACAATCAGAAGTTCTGTATAATACTTTAAGATGGTTTCAGATTCACTAAATGACTGTACAGAGTGTGACTTCTTTCTAGGAAAGTTTTCAGAACAACCACCAGAGGGTAAATAAGTGGAGACAGGTTTAAAAACAGTTTTACAAATAAAAGACAGAACACAGTTTATATTCTTACATCGTCATTTTAGCTGTCACAACTTGACGATACAGTCTCTCTAAATTCTACTGTTCATTTTATTTGAAAATGCTAGATACAGGTAAATAGAAGTCACTTATGTTCAAAGTACTGTTACCTATCAAGGACAGAAATGTTGCAAGGAGTCTGAAGCAGGAATGCCAGCAAGGATACTGGCACATCCTGGAGGAGGCCAGTGTTGTATGGGACCTCAGGTAAGAACAACCAAGGACATCAACTGTGGCTGGCACCCTGAAGGAGTGCAGAGATTAGTGGACACCAGTTAAGAGGGATTCTACAGAGCGATGGGCTAAGACACCACCTTATATGGAAGGAAGCCTCAAAGCTCATGGAAAGGTCAATAAAAGACATTTCTCCATCAGCCACCAGGGACCACCAGGGACCACTGAAGACGCCCAAAGAAGCCCCGTCAGAGATCCAGGCCGCATGTGTAATAACTATGCATTTAGGATAATTAGTTCCTGGAAATAGAATGAATACATATAATCTTTCTCGGAAAACTAATGCCTGTGTATGTAAAGGAGGGATACAAGCTTGGATGGGTGCCAGATACAGCATGCACCAGAGGTGGAACTATCCCCCATGCATCTGGCATCACAATAAAGAAATGGCTGCTTGCTAATGTTAAACTGAGTGTTAGAGAGCTCTTCATTTACCAGAGTTTTGGTAACTACCATATTTTACTTCACTCAGATCCACACTGCTTCAAACAATAAATTAAATTGTTAGAGGGATACAGAAGAGTAAAGTTTATAAATCACTGAAATAGTGGCTCTCTACAACAACAAGCAGCTTCACCAGCTTTTTATGGTCAGTGTACACGTGCCAGGAGTATACTACAGCAGCATAACTTACTGCTTTTTGGTGTATTTTACAACCATTTCAAAATAAAGAGACGCTTCATTTTATTTATTGCACAGTAAACATTCACTTGGGAGAATTGAAATTATACAAGCATACTTAAGTTTCAGTTTAAATTCAGACTTTACATTATCTCACTGTAGGCTGAGAGCAGGGATGGCACAAAACAGTAAAGAAAGTGCTACAGTCAAAAACCTCAGATTCATGATTATCACATCTTCCAAAACCAAAATCTCTTTAGCATAGGCTGAGGACTAATTATCTGTGACAGTCCAAAAAGTTAAAATAAGACCATATTTAATGCAACGATGAATAAATCGACTGGGTTACCGGCAGCGTGAACACACAAAATATGTATTACCTTCCAATATTAACACTGAAGTTTGACTCCTGTTAATAAATAAGTACATGTACAAGTTTTTATCATAACAGTTGTCACTCTAAGTTAATGGCACTTGCATTATACACCCGCTTAGTTGCCTTGCTAGACTTAAGTCTAACATATTAAACAGTACATTTCAAAAACACCCAACCAAATCTTAGCAGAAATGGCAATATATTTCTTCATTCAAAAGCCTCTGGATACCAAAATCAATAGTTTAAAAATTACCTGGGTCATTATGTGAGTGAGGCACTACAAAAACCTGAAGCGGTTCACTGTCCCATTCATTTTCATTGTATGTGATATCAAATCCTTGTTTCCACACACCACCATCTGGATTATCAAAAGGAAGAATGTCATAGACATCCAACATCTAAAAGAGAGTAAAAGGAATACAGAACATGAATTCACAAAAGCACTTCTGCTGTTAAAAACCAAAGATATTTTCATTAAAAATGGATCAGCTTGTTCATTACATAGGGAGAGATAAGTGTCTAATAAACAGAAAACTGACAAACGACAGCAAGTTTCAAGTCACACTAGGAGACCCAAGATGCAGCTGGCAGGAAGAGGAGCATTTGGCAGGCCCTGTTCTCAGGAAACTGAAATTGATTACATAAACTGTAGGAATAAGAGCCTTAAGTTACAAAAATTGTGACAGCTCAAAATTACATTGGAGTAGGAGGGTAGAAAGGATTATAGAGTAGTACAATACACTAAATAGGGGAATGAAGAGGATGAAGAGGACAAATGAAGCAAGCAGTAAGGAGGGATGCCAACATGAGAGAGACTGAAGCACAAGGTCAAACCCAAAGGGAAGTGAAAAAAAACTATCACGGAAAAACAGCGGTAACTGCAGTCAATTCCTGTAACAAAGTTCTTTATACTCACTGTTGCTCAGTACACTAATTATACAAGGGAGCATATATTTCACATGTCAACGCAAACAAGAAGCTTATCAGTAAATAAAGCAACTCCAGTTATATGAACTATGAAACTCCTACGATATTTAGATACCATCAGACAGCTTCAGGGAGAATCTTCTACTGTGAGTTTAGACCAAAGTTGCCACATTCAACAACTTTTTTTTTTTCAAATGCTCTGTTATGCCTTCAGAAAATAAGGCAAACTTTATGAACATAAGCGGTTATGTGGACAAGTCTTTTACTAGCACTTTAGTTTAAAAAACTTCAGCTATAGTTTACTTCTAACCTCATCTTAGAATATAACTGCTAGAATATAATTGCACACCTGAAAAAATTTTGTTGAACAAACATTTCACTTCCAGAAAAACAGCCTACTGGAGTCATTTACTACATGAACACTTCAAGAGCTAAAACTTCCCTGTGGTAAACTGTTTTCTGTCCAGTTGGGTACCTTTAGAAAAGTACAGGTATCTGAAATGAAATCTCATTAATGAATTCAAGGCCTTGTGATGGATTGACCTTGCCTGGCTGCCAAATCCCCACCCAGCTACTCTCTCTCCTTCCTCAACAGGACAAAGGGAGAAATAAGATTAAAAGCTCCTGGGTCAAGATAAAGACAAAGAGATCACTTACAGATTACCATCATAGACAAAACAGACCCAACTTGGTAAACATTAAACTAATTTATTGCCAGCTAAAATAGAGTTGCATAGTGAGAAACAAAGACAAAACTAAAAAATCTTCTCCCTACCCCTCGTCTAGACCAGTTCAACTTCACTCTTTTGTTCTCAACTCCTCAATGTCCCCCTATTCCAAATGGTGCAGGGATATAAGGGTTCCAGTCAGTCCATAATGGTTCCTCTCCATCACTCTCTCCTCTATGGGATCCTCTCCACACGTTACAGTCCTTCAATAACTTATCTGCGGATCCCTCCATGGGCCACGGTTCCTTTTAAAAATATCTACCTGCTGTGGTATGGGTCCTCCACAGGCTGCAGAAAAATACTTGCTCCACAGTGGTCACCCCTATGTGCTCCAGTGGCTGGAGCACTTTCTCCCCTTGCTTCTTCAACGACCTGATTGTTCACAGGGTTGTTTCTGTCACTCTTTTTTTCCTTATATCTCACCGCTACATAGCATTTTCTCCCTTCTTAAAGCACTTTCTCCCAGAGGTGTCACCACCCCTCCTGATGGAGGGTTCAGCTGTATCCTGTGGTGCATCTGTTCTGGAGTTGGCCGGAACAGCTGTGCCTGGCACTGGGCAGCACTGACCTCTCTCACCGACAGCACACACCTGGAGCCCCCTGCTGCCACCACCTAAGGCACCTGCACCCAGTACATTCCACCCTTACTCCTGTGAAACTTATATTTAAGAACAGTCAATAAAATATACATTCATCACACAGTCTTCACAAACTTCACTTACATCTACAAAAAAAAATCCCACATCAAAATCAAAACAACATGACACTGGGAAAAGTGAAAAAATTTACAGGCACAACAGAACTCCACCCCACACCCCTTCACGTCATTACTATAAAAGATAGCCCCACATTTATCTTCACTCTGGCAATATTCAATCCAAGCTTTGACCATTCCGATTCCCAGTTACTCTTATCACAAGGCCCAGGTTGAGTGCCAAAAAGGACTGCAGTGATTTGACACTGGCTGGGTCAGCATCTGGCAGCTAGACAAGGTTAACTCACCACAGACCTTTCATTTAAGATCCAAAGAGAAGTAACGTTAGATTGGAATACAAGCCACTGCAATCCCAGAACTAGCAAAGCCTCAGTTGAGCCTACAGTGTTCATATACTAGACATTTATGTCATGCCACTGGTCCAGCAGGATTGCTTCCATCTTTGGATAGTACTGTTTAATGGGAAATACAGGTGAAATACTTACAGTTAGATATACGCATTCTGTACAGCCAGCTTGAAGGGAACAAATAACGGTTACATTGAAATGAGCCTAGTATTTTATTTTCTTGCTTTTCTAAAATTTGATTTTGAGAAACTGGTATTTCCATGAAACACAACTTTATGAAGAAAATTATGTGCACACTCTAAATTGCTAGTTAACAGTAAGTGACCTTAAGACTTGTAAACTCATTTGACATTTAAACTATGAAAACATTTTTGTTTGAAAAGCAACAATTCATGGAATTGCCCACATTCCTACAAGTTTCTCATGGATGGAAAATTTCAAAAGCAACTTTCTGCAGTCTGTAAGATACCAATTTTTACAGCCCACAGCACACAATTTTTCCCCTAACATCTGTTACCTTACAGTTATCTCAAATCATGCTCCCATGATTATGTGCTCAAGAACTGGGAACTGCAACTCAGGCAGTTTCTGGATAGATTCTGGAATCTTAATCAACAGTGTCTGAAAAAAATGGCTCAATGACCTCACCCATTATCTAGACAGGGTCTGCTGCCTGCCAGGGGCTCAGATCTGAAATACTGCAGGGGAACCGTTGAAGCCTATCCTGCTCATTGAATACTACTCGTTGTCTTTCTTCCATGTGGGTACCAATCATACCTCCAAAAGCAAGTCAGACCGTATCTAAAGTGACCATAGAGCTTGGGAGGTAGTAATGAAGGTGATCAAGGCCCAGGTGGTGTCTTCTTCAATCTCAGCAGTAAGGGTGTGAGGGGAGGGTATCAACAGTACGGGTCAAAAATTGCCCTTGGAGCTGGTGATGGCAACAGGTTTTGGGGTTCTATGACCATGGGAACCTGTTTGCACATCCGTGTCTGCTTAGGGGAGATGAGATCCAACCCATTAAGTGGAGTAAAGTTATCTTTGCTGGGAGGATAGATGACATGATGTTAAGAAGAGCTTTTAGCTAGGAACAGAGTGGCAATTAGAGAGTTATGAGCAGCTCTGCGAGGGACTGATGGACAGAAGTGATGTGACACAAAAGGATTTAAAAAAATAGTAGTTAAAACCAAAAATCAACAAAATAGGGCTTAAGCAAGGCCACTTCCAGTGTTTAGATGTAAGCAGCAAAGTGCCTACAAGGCACAGTTAAAGAGAAACCCCTAAAACCCTTTCTGCGAAAACAGCATGCCAGGGTGCCTCTCTGAAGTACACTAACGCACACACCATGGAGAATAAACATAGTAAGCTGGAAATCTGTGTGGAGTTGCAAGCCTACAATCTTTTCGGGATCATGAAGACATGGTGGAATGACTAACGACTGTAAAGTTGCAACAGTGGGATACAACATGTTGAGGAAAGATAGGGCAGGGAGATAAGGAGGGAGAGTTGGCCTTCGTGTGAGATAGCAGCTGGTGTGCGTGGAGCTCTGCCTGCAGAAGGGTGAGAAGCCAAGTGAGAGCTTATGGGCATGGACTAAAAAGCAGACCAGCATGGGTGACATTGTAGTGGATGTCTGCTATAGGATGTCTGATTAGGAACAAGTGGATGAAGCCCTCCACAGACAGACAGGAGCAGCCTCACCTTTGCAAGGACCTGGTCCTCATGGGGAACTTCAATCACCCTGTCATGCGCTGCCCAAACAATACAGCAGGACATAAGCAATCCAGGAAGTTGTTGGAATACATCAATGACAAAGTCCTAACTCAAGTGACAGAGGAGCCAGTGAGGAAAGGTGCTCTGTTGAACCTCTTACTTGTTAACAAGGAGGGCTTGTTGGGGCTTTGAAGACCAAAGACAGCACTGGCTGCAGTGACCATGAAATGGAGGAATTCAGGACCCACAGAGGAAGGAAGAGAGCAAAAAGCAAGATCACATCACCGGAATTCAGCAGAGCAGACTTTGACCTCTTTGTCTGACTAAATCCCAGATGATAAGACCCAGGAGGGAAAAGGGACCCAAGAAAGCTGGTTAATATTCAACAATCGCCTCATCTCAAGCTGAAGAGCAGTCCATCTCAAAAAGTAGGAAGTCAGTCAAAACTGCCAGGAGGCCTGCATGGATGAAAAGGGACCTCTTGACAAAATCCGAACACAAAAAGAAAGTATACAGAAGGTAGAAGCAGAGACAGGTAATGTGGGAGGAATACAGAAACACTGTCTGAGCATCCAGAGATAGTTAGGAAAGCTAATTCCCAAATGGAATTTAATCCAGCCAATAATGTCAAAAGCAGTTAGAAGGGCTTCTATAAGTACAGAGGTGACAAAACAAAGGCTAGGACCTGCTGCTGAATGAGACAGGGCCTGGTGACACAGGACAAGGAAAAGGCTACGGTAATGAGTATCTTCTTTGCCTCAGTCTTTACTAGTAAGACTAAACTCCAAGAATGCCAGGTCCCATAGACCAGGGGAAAAGTCAGGAACAAGAAAGATGTGGCCTTGGTGGAAAAAGGCCAGGTCAGGGAATACTTAAAATGGGCATACATAAGTCCATGAGCTGTGACAGGATGCACCCATGATTGCTGAGGGAGCTATGTGATGAACTGCATGGCCACTCTCATGCACCTCTGAACAACCATCATGATTAGGAGAAGTGCCTGAGGACTGGACTAAGCAGTAGCACTCCTATCTTCATGAAGAACAAGGAGGAGAACCCAGGGAACTGTGTCAGCCTCATCTTGATCTATGTGAAGGTGACAGAGCAGGTAATCCTGGAATCCACTTCCAGGCACATGATGGACTAGAAAGTCAACAATAGTCAGCATGGATACACCAAGGGCACAGCTGGAAAGCAGCTTTGCAGAAAATTACCTGGGAGTCCTCATGGATGCCAAATTGAACATAAGACAGTCATATATCCTTGCATCAAAGAAGGTCAATGGCATCCTGAGCTGTGCCAGCAGGAATACTGTCAGCAGGTTCAGGCCAGTGATCCTTCCCCTCTACTCAGCAGTGGTGTGAGCACACCTGGAGTACTGTGTCCAGTTCTAAGCTGGACACAGTACAAGAGATCTGGACCCACTGGACAGAGTCCAACAAAGGGCCACCAAGATGATGAAGGAAATGGAGCACCTCTTCTATGCGGAAAGGCTGAGGGCTGGGACTGTTCAGCCTAGAGAAGGATTGAAGGGATCTCTTCAAGGTGTACAAATACCTGAAGCAAGAGTGCAGAGAAGGAGCCAGGTTCTTTTCAGTGGCACTCAGTGACAGGACCACAGGACCAGAGGCAACAAGCCAAAATTAAAACACAGAAGGTTCCTCCTGAATATGAGGAAAATGTGAGAATTCTTCACTGTGAGAATGACTGAGCATAGGTTGCCCAGAGGTTATACAATCTCCATCCTTGGGGATATTTAAAAGCCATCCAGACACGGTCCGGAGCTACTGACTCCCGGTGACTCTACTTGGGAGTTGAACCAGATGACTTGCAAAGGTCCCTCCCAACCTCAACCATTCAGTCATTCTGTGATTCAAATGTTAATTAGAAGCAATTAAAGCCAAGAAAAAAATTAAGATTAAGAAACTTCCTCTAGAATAAACAAGCCAGATCAGGCTGAAATCACTGCACTTATGCCCAGACATCTAGAAAACAGATGCTAATTCATTGTTATCTTTCATAAAACACCACCCTCAGTAAGATATATCACAAACTACATCATCACTTGCCCAGGTTACATGACTGCCAAAGAAGAATAAATTCCAAGTACATAGTCAGTAAGAAGCGAAAAAAGTTGAGGACAAGTACTTCCTGGACACATTTTCATTTCATTTTTAAGTTTAAAATACTATACAGCATAAGCAAGGACGCTGTAAAAACAGTAGACAAATAGAAATTCAATAAAGGATGCTGCCTGACTTCATTATGGCTGCTTCAGAAGAGAGTCATGTTGTCATTAGCTTTTCAATTATAACATTCGAAAACTTCTAAGTTGCCATTTTTTTCTGTAAAGGTTTGCTCTTTCTCTATCCTGAGAGATTCAAACTGCTGAAGAAATGCAAGTGTTGAGCAAACATCACAACATTTACCTCAGCGAACACTATACTGCACATAAGAAATAAACGCATAGTTAGTGCCTCTTCAGGTCACCTTTTTAAAAATAAGTCACAAATCACTCTTTAAAAGGAGCAATATTACTAAGAACAACATTAGTAGTTGAAAGGGACAAGAGAGAATACATCTCACCATATGACATGAGTTAAAAGCCTTTCCAGCTCAGCACAATAGCTGTTGAGAATTCTAACACCTCTGAGCATAAATTCCAGATACTTCTTGAACTGGCCTAAAGTAGTATTGAGTCATAAACACACTTAATCCAGAGTTCTTAATTTTGTTGGGTTTATTACCAAGCTCCACTTTTACGTTTTAAAAAACATGGATATTACTCATCTACTTAATTTGAATATCAATTCTTAGTTCAGTGTTATTTTCAGTGGCCAGATCTATTACAGTTTCCTATCTACTTACAAACACCACAAGTAACAATGTGTACAACTTCTTGATTTACATTTCCTCCATTAAAAAAACCTTTAGCTATCCTATCTGAGAATCTCTTCGATCTCTTGTTATTAGTAATTCATTTTGTCCTACTTATGCCAAGAAAATACATTTCTGAGTAGCAAGTCCTGGTAAAATTTCTTACTGAAATATTATAAAAGTTTTAAATCCATATTTGAATGTGTCCTCCAATATGGGAAATTACAATGAACTCCCATAATTTATTTAGTGAAGCCTCTTTTGCTTTCATTCTCTAAAGCCATTCTTATCCAAACACTCTCTCACCTATATGAGTTCTTACTTCTCCCATTTCATTCTTACACATCCACTTAATACAAACATGGAAAAAGTTCCAAATCTGTGGGTTTAAGTTAACATTTATTAATAGCAGGTAATTAATACTTAGAAGCTGTTTTAGAATTTAAAACGTAATTTTAAAAAATGCTCCAAATACTCAGCTCAGAATTTCTCAGTCTTTATCAAAAAAATCTAGGAAACTAAATTGAGCTTGTAGAATACTTCAGGTTTGGTAAAGTATTAAGTACTAAAACTATATTCAATACAGTAATTTAGATCAGCTTGTTAATGTGGTGTTACAAGAATTCTGTAAAGTCAAGTTCTTAGATTTCATAACTGAAATGTAAGTCAGACTCGCAGGATGAGAAACTGTATACAGAAGTGACTTAATGATGATGGCAAGCTACTAATGCAACAACAGAAAGATCATTAGAACCCTCCACGTGCAAGGCGAGGAAAGAAAATGTGAGTAGAGGAATAGTATTAACAATTATAGCAGGAATATTCTTAGGTATGTGCATAAAACCTTGAAGGTAAAGAAAGTTATCAAAAAGCAGTTCAGCTGCTACAGACTACTATCAGCTAGGTAGGTACCTTAGCTGCTAGTAGGTACATGTTCTGACGTTCTGCAAATGCGAAGCATAACAGGAGAACAGTTTAAGCAAACATATTTTACTTTCCATCCATAACAGATTAAAATGTCCAAGATTTTAAGTCAACACGTTTTACTTTAAAATTCACAATTCATATTTGCTGTATTTCCAATGCACCTAAAAAAGCACATCACTTAATATGTTAGCAGCCTGCATGAGGAATAACCTGTTAACAACCCATTAACTTTTAAACATAGTCCACAGGCTTTACTTCCCTGCACAGAAATCTTAACATATTAGAAACATGAACAGTCACATATTACCTTTAAAAAAACCCCTACCTTTCTCTGTTTCTTTTAAACAGGGGGTTTCCTCGACG
>VWZK01010107.1:0-124136 GCA_013396935.1 Baryphthengus martii | reverse complement strand
AAGGAAAGATTGGACGTGGCACTTAGTGAGATGATCTAGCTAGGCATTATGGTGTGGGGTCATAGGCTGGACTTGATGATCTCAGAGGTCTATTCCAGCCTCAACAATTCTGTGATTCTGTGACTCTTGGTGGGGGGAAGCACATGGGAGAAAATAAAAGATGCAGCAACACCTAATGATCATAAACTCCAGAGTTTTATCTGTAGTCGAGCAGAGATACAAACTTGCACATCCACCCTCTTCACTGCCCTCCCCAATCAACTCCAAGGCTCCAGGTGCCATTTGTTTCCACTGCACCCACCTCAACGTACTGTACCACTAGGGAAATGCTGACCTGCCAGCAAACAGACTAAAATAATCCCAATAACTTAATTCTTCCCTTTCAATAAATTGTTTGTCACCTCTAAATTGTTTGATTCTCACAAGGACTAAATACTCATCTACAAGCGACCTAGAGCAACTTGCTGATCTCCAACTTCACCATAAATTGAGTTTTGCTAGTTGTCCCCAAATCATAAACTGCAATTCACGGACTCGCCATTGAGGAGGTCTGGTTGAGTGTGTTCAAAAAAATTTGTATATGTCCATAACATTTTGCTGTTACAAGTATGTGAACCTAATGATAAGAAGATAAAGGTTCCAGAATAACTGCAATTTGAAATGCCTGTGTGCAGATTTTATTTTAAAGTTTATGTCATAACATATATCACACATTAGCTGGCTGTAACGAATAACTACTAGCAAAGAAAAATTGCACCACATAATATTGCAAATCACAGTTACAGTTCACATGAAAATTCAATATTCCAAACATTATTGTTAAATAATATACATTTATCAGAGAAATATATGTTACTGTTAAGGAGGACTAGTTATTTTTAAGTCTCACATTTAGTGTTTCCTAGTCCAGAGAGAAATGAATAAGCTGTAAGTGTATTTTATTTTAATGCTGCTTTTCCTTTTGATGGACAAACTCCTTGGGTATTAGAAAACAAAGTACTAAAACTTTAGCTCATCTTCAAGCACAAAACAATAAAGTGGGAATTTACATGATGTAATAGAGCAAGGTGCAAAGATCCAAAGAGGAGTTCAAATTTATTACAGCACAACCATGCAGCTCAGTGCACTACCTTGTTACTAGTTCAGAACCCAAAGGTTATGAAACTCTATTTCCTCAGTTTTACAGTTGAGGTAATTAGCCTACTTCCCAGCAGGATTTAGCAGCTCAGCCACAGCTTCACTTGGACCTATTTCAGCTGAAAAGCTGGGTTAGTAACTAGCTCGGAAATCTATGCATTGCACTCCAACCAACAAGCCCAAAGTTTGGCAGATTTGGAGAAGCAGCAGCCCTGGGCTGCTTCTGATTCCCACATCTTCGGTGAAAACAAACTCAAGCCAATGCAGAACAAGGTCACACTCCTGACCCCAAAACCTCACATCGTAGATCTAAATTAGAGTTGAGAATCACCCAACATATTCGTGGAAATCAGGCGTTGTTTACAGCCAGATTAAAACACAGAATTTGCTTTCATCAGTCATGTATCACAACTACAGATTTAAACGCAGTTTCTCTTTAAAAAAAATTTAAATCTCTAATCAGTCTTTGAAGAACTTATACATTTATGAAAATATGCAAATCTTATCACAGACCTGACAAGAGCAGTGTTAAACCACCGGTTTTCTAGTAACCAGGAAACCCAAAGTCAATGCAGTTCTCCAAATTATAGCATCCAGGCAGATTTTGAGTTAAATCTTGAAGAGACAAAGTATCTCCTTTTCTGTGAAATCACAGCCTATCTCCACATCCACATGGGACTAATCTAAGTGTCAATAAACAGCCATCGGATGAAGAGTCAAACAGGATCATCACTGAAGCAAATTCAGATTTGCCTATGTCTGTTCTATTCAGATTCTTTTATGACATATGGGTGTCTTTACTAAAAGCACACACTAGCAGTGGGATTGTCTTGTCCATCCAGAGTTGGAGCTCTTAGTGACAAAGGAGGTTTAAGAAGGTGCCACTAGCACAAGAGCTACTCAAAAAACTGAAGGTTCAAATGCACACCAGGACTGTCAACATGAGATACAGCCACCCTCAAACAGCAACAGATGTGTGAGAAATGACACAGAATTGAGAGGAAAAAAAAAACCCACCAAAAAAACCCCATCAAAACAAAAGGATCTTTTGAATGGGTCGGTAATTCATTGACTTTTAAAACACTCTTTTGTGTGCAAGTTTTTTTTGTTAAAGTGTTTAGATTTCTTCAAATCATTATATAACCTCATGCTGTTGATCAATTGCTTGGTAAATATAAAAGCATTTTCAGCAGGATCACATTCTGACAGTAATTGTTCTTCCCAACACCTTCTCACTAAATACAAGCTGGCCTGTAGAGACAGATTTGAAAACCCAAAGGATAAATCAACCAACAGCAAAATTCAGTGGCCCCTGACTGGTCTGTATGCTGAGATCATACCCTAACCCATAAGCGTTCCCACAGCAACACAGCAATGTTCACAGTTCATACCTGCAATAATTTAAAAAAAATAAAAAATAATAGAGGCCACTTAGTCCACCCCGGCTGTCATACCTGTGTGATTTCTAACAGTCCATAGTGGCAGACTGTACAGCCTTCCCATGTAACCTCTTCATGCTTCACTATCCTCATTGTGGATGGAAGAATTGATGCTCTGAAAACCTTAAGTCTTCCACCCTTCAGTTTAATCCCATTACCCCGTCTCATCCACACCGTAGCTTATTTCTTTCCATGTTGTGTATTTTATGAGCGGAGACGCATCTCCCTTCACTTCCTCTCCATGTCCTGACAACAAGCTACAGTTCTTTCATGGTTTACAAGGCTTCTAGCAGTTGGCCTCATCTGAATTCTCCATGTGCCTGTATCTTTCAAGATGTGATGCTGAGAACCAAACACAGCCTCTTACCACAGCTGAATAAAGCAAGAATCCTTCACGCATCTTACCCCCTACACATCAACTTCCATACTGCATTATGCAACATCCACAAGGACCTAGGCATTGAACGATTTAAATCCCTGTCCTCCAAAACAGAAGCTCAAATCTATCCTCAACCAACGATGACAGGAAAATGTTATGAGCTACATATATTATGGCTTGTTGCAGTAATTCACAGAGGTTGATATTACAAAAGGCTTACCCCATACGGCTACCAATTTGCACCTTCTATTATTTTCAAGACTAGCAATTGCCAACCCCCAGTAAAAAAAAGATTCTGCATTTGAAAATAAGGCACATTTGGATCAGTATGTAGATTTTTTTAAACCAACAAATCATTTTAAAAAAAAAATCCTTCAAAGCAACCACTCACACGCTTAAAGTTAAGCATGTAAGGAGTTTGTTGGGATGACAGTAGGAAGCGCTAAGCGTCAGAGTTCATTTCTACAGCTGTTAATGTCACTCTGTGCCTCAGTCAAGGGGCTTAGGAACAGTATCAGCTGGGTCACAGCACCTTCAGTGGTAGATTCCAGCAGACAGGGTGTACCCGTCAAACAGTGCTAATCAGGCTGTACTAATTTGTCAAATTACAATACAGGTGATTCATTTATCTCCTGTCCAATTTCACCTAAAGAATGCAAATCTTCATGTTTGTACTGTATTATAATATATTAACATAACTTAAAGTCATATATAAATACCATGTCTAACCATGAATCAAAATCACTAACTCTATTAATAAAACTATACCTAATTTACAGTAATGTAATACTCTTAGCACAGCATCTATTTAGGTCATCTATTTTATGTTGATGAGAACTCTAGAAGTGCTCTATTAGATTTTTTTTCCCTCCAATTAAATTAGCATCACAGAAATCTAATTAATATATCAATTAGGCAAGGTATTAAAAGCATTTTAAACCAATAAAAATCAAACCCTGCATAGTATCACTTTTTGTGCATACGTAGTAAGGGAGCACTTGGTAAGAGTCTAGCCACTATAATTGCGCCAGTATATTCCTACTATTCATGAAAAAGGTGGGAGCCTAAAAACCAGAAAAGCACTTTGTACAAAGGTACAACGATCAAGTAGAACTTTAACACAACTTGTGCAGTTCAACATGAGCTACACACGTCCTGGCCCCAGCTGTGGGCTGTCCCTCTGCTCCCTCCCTGTAGCCGCCAGGCCAAAGCAGCAGCCTTTTCACAGTCTGACCATCCCACGGAAAACTGATCCCCTCTTCAAATAAAAATGGGAAGATAATAAACACACCATTTGGTGCCCAGTTTAAAATTTATTTCTGAAAACTTAACTTTTCAGTATTATATTTCCTTTTTAAAAAAAAAACAAACAACTCATTCAATGCTTTTTTCTAATTGAGTAAATTCAACTAGAATCTGATCACTGCCAGTTTTTTAAGCCTTTTCACTGCTGGATTAAGGAACATACTCCTTTGAGATGCTGAAATAAAAGTAGACCTAGATTTCAACAGCTGTTCTTTCAAGTCAGAGCATAAGTTCAGTAATACCAGGACAAAGTGCTGCTAATCATGGGTAAATAAATCCACAAGACCAACCAGTTGGCACCGAGAGGGACAAGATTGAAGCCAAAATGTGGTTTTCAATAAATTCTACTACAATTAGAGCAAGATAATTTGTGGTCATTCTTAGCACAAAATAACATAACACAGGCACAATTATACAGCAAATAGTATTGCAGAGAATTTTTTTTTTCCTAGAAGAACATATATCTCATCTGTACACTGGAGCTAGAGATGCTCCCAGGAGTACCCAGGACAGGCAGCACATTGGGGACAGGGAGGACAGAAAGCATCCCTGTCACTAGGACAGGTTCATCTCTAAAGCAACTGCATCAGGAAGCAAATTCCTTATGGTTTCTTCCCACAGAGAGAATAAGGCACTTGTAAAGAACAATTCAGCCATGGATCTCTGGGTATCAAACACACAGGAAAGCTGAGCATCCTGACATAGTCACTCCAGACAGCTTCTGGAAATCTGGGGAGTTTAATCCAGGCTGTGCTGTGCCCTTGGACATGGGCTGGATTTGGGGGGCCTTGAGAGGGCTTTTAAAATACCTTTTCAAGGATTCTAATTTCTTCCCAGACTTGCACTGTGTTCACAGTCTGTAATTTTCTCTCAGATGCTTTGTAGATCTGGGACAGCTTAGTCAGTTTGTGAGCTCTCACAGTATTTATCTACTTTCTGTCTACACAGAAGAGTCACTATTTCTCCAAAATTTCAACCATTTGATTGAGCTCTGTTCTTCTGAGACTAGTACTAGCAAGCTCCTAGGCCTAAAAATAAAATGAGATTTTTTTTTAAAAAAAAAGTCACAAAGCACACCCTAACCAGGGATCTCCCAAAAAATTTTTCATTCCTCCCAAACTACTTAATTTCAAGACTTTACGAGAACACACCTTACATTTTAAATCATATCTAGCTGGACTGGAGCTGCACACAGATCTTACCTGCTCCCACAGAAAACACAGGGATGAGTCTACGGACCTGAGAGCAGACTGATACCACAGACAGGACCCCTGCCTCACATAGCCGTGCTCCATGCCACGCAGCATGAGAAAAACTTATGTGCTGTCTCTGTACCCATGTTTCCATCCACTATTGCTCAAGAAAGGAGTTTCCTCATTGTGATCCTTAGTCCTAAGAATTACAGCCCTGATAAACATGCTTATTTGTTTTCAGTGCTCAGCAATGAAATAATGCCCCATCCAGAACTTAAACAGAACAAAAATACACAAGCAAAAATATTTGTTGCTCTACCTGTTGGCAAGAAAAATGAAGCTGAAGCAGTCTGTCTTTTTCTCTTGCCACTAGAATAAGTAGTAATAAAGTGATATTCTCCTGATCTTGCCCCCAGGGCTTCAAATTGCATAACTCACAAGGGAAACAACAAATGATAATGTATTTTTGGAGATGTGATCAATTACACATCTGCAAAGGAAACATTTTACTAGTCTGACAAAGCCAGAAACATCTTCTGAATAATCATTTATTGTATTAACTACTCTTCTTTAATAGCTGTTTATATATGGACAGGTATCTCATTTTGAGAGTTCTCATGTAACACTTTCCTCTCATCCATACTGTATTTCTTCATCTGACATCCCATGAAAATTTGCCCCAAACTACTAACATTATCCACAGATCCTGGCCATGTTAACCAGAGCTAACATGCGCAGCTCTGATCTTCTGAGAGGAGACAGGACATACAGACAGTCCTCTGCTGATTAATGTCATGACCTTCATTTTATAGGCTCTCAACACCTTTGCTTATGTTACAGTAAAGATACAAGTTCAGATATTGTTCTAACCTGAGGAGAATAAATGAACTGATGTAGTAAAATCGCTAACATTAGAAACAATGCCATGATTATCTAGATATTTATGAATTAATTACAAACTACTGCTATATATTTGTTATTTTAATGAATCATTGCAGCGTAAAATGAGTTCTAAAAGAAATTAAACCAAAAACGTATGCATGACCTATTCAAGCAACTTTACTTTTGCATGCATACTGTGTGAACAAGGAAAAGCAATTAGGAAGCCACACCTGAGAAGCACAATCAGAAAAACTCAAGGGCAATTAAAGAAAAACACTAGGAAGCCGCATCTGAAAAGCGTTATCAGGAAACTATATTAATTGAGGAAAAAAAAAAACAACAGGAGACTCCTAATAGGAGACCAATCAGCCCTTGTAAAGGGGTCAAGCAACCTAAGTACAAGTTAGAGCAAACCTCCTAAAGCTGCCCATAACAGCTTAGGTAGAGATGTCTTTAGGCTGTCAGAAAAAAAATAAATAAAAAATTAAAAAAAACACAAACCAAGTATTAGTTGCATGGTGATCAGTGCCTGACAATCAGAAATGGAGACCTGATCATTTTAGTAACCTGTAATAAGATAATGCTAAAATATTTAACAATTAAGTGAAACATACTGCTACGTCCTCATTGCCAGGTAGTAATTTGGATGAAAGAATATTTGTGTAGGGAAGAAGAGAGGACAGAAGGGAAAAGTAGAGCAATAAAAGACAGCTCATTCCACTAACAGGTAAGTTTCTTGATGAAGAAAAAAGCATTTTAAGCGAAGGTTTAACAGGTGATTTGAGAATCTGTGAATATTATGTATATGTAGTTAATGGCACTTTCCAGAAGTGGAGGGATAGTTCTCATTTACAAGAATTTCTAAGAAAACTCCAAAAGTGCTGAATTTTCCACGTCTTTGAAATAAGAGTACAAATATGTCAAAATTCTTACTTGCTCCTAGTATAACTCGAGTATAAGTATATAATCAAGAAATTCCCATGACGCTAAAACCAAGAGCTATAACTACCTTAAGTTTAGGCACATATTAGTCTAACTTACAGCACTCACTGAAGAGTTCCAAAGAAAGGGTCTTTTAAGATAACATATTAAATCTAAGACTTCAGGACCTCTAATTTATGCTTTTTACTTATTGTTCCCATACAAGTCACATCTGTGGTCTCCTAGGATAGAAAGAGACAAGACAAAGTTTGACTTGTCACTCAGGATAGAGGACTGAATCCAGATCACCAGACAGTATTTTAACCTTCAGACCACACATCATTTCCTCTCTATTAGTTACTGAAAGTGACTGATGAGAAAAGAAAATTCTTCCTCTCTGCTGACTGAATTAATTCTGAGAGTGTAGCATCTTTACTGTGCAGCATCCTTGCTGTTATAAGATCCAGTGACCCAAGAGAAACGTATTTTCAGATCTCAGCAAGTTAACAGGACATCCTACCACTTCAAAGACCCTTCCTCATGATCCACCCAATAGGGTGACCTGCAATATTGAAGATTCTTAAAATTCTCCAATATTTTATTTCCAGCATATGTGCTAAGTAGCAGTTAACATTTTAAATAGAGTGCATAAATTTAGGTAGGACATTTCAACAAATATCAACAAGAGGAAAAAACGAAGCCACTGCATAAGCATCTAAACACACTCCCCAGAGAGGATGAAGCCAAACTTAAGTTCTGGTTTCATACTGGTAGCCATAGCTAAATGAGTGTACAAACAAGGTCAGCCAGCAAGGCTGACGTTGGCTATGCTTTCTTCTAGTCCTAGAGTCAGCCTCTTGCAGCACTGCAACCTGGAATCAGTCTCCAAACCTACTACTCAGTTTCTTCTCACCCACCTGACTAATACACATCTCCCACACAGCCAGCTGAACCACGGCATGCAAACAAGGATGACAAGAAAGTTTGGGAAGGGAAAAGGCATCCACTATTTACCCAGAAAGTGTGCTAAGTATTTCCCAAATACAGGATGGTCTTTTCCCCCAAGTTTTCATAAGCTCTGTATAAAGCAAAGCACAACTGCACAAGATAGGTGAGCAGAATGAATGCAGAAGGTGGAACCACACCTGCAATCCGTCAGAAATGCTCCTCTCCAGCTCCAATTTCCATTTCTTTTTTTTTTTTTTTTTCCATTGTAAGCACAGAGCCATCTCAACACCAAGCTGTTCAAAACACTATGCCATTACACTAGGTAAAGGAAGACAAGAGCTGTTTTCTAGACTAAAAATTACTCAGATATATTGGAGATGTACATCAGGGGGAAAGTGATTTTGCTTAAAAAAAGTATAATTCGGATCATTTTCTGCATTTAATGGGGCAACGGATTCACATGAATGTGTTTAAAAGCTAAGTGCATCCCATATAGGTCTATGTGTTTATAGTCCAAGTCATAAATAAGAGAGAATTTTTTTGGTAGAATAGCTATGAAGTTATTACCAACATAATAATTTCAGGAAAAAGCAAGTGCTGTGTGTTTTAGAAGATACTATTTCAAAATAATCTTTATAGTGTAAGAAAATGCTTCTACTGTTCACTGTATTCATTTACTTTCAGAAGTGTTATTAACATTTAAAAATATTTTACAAATGCTTATTTTTACATCTATTATACATTTAAATGTGTCTTTGTATATTTTTAAACATATTTTGCACCTACAAGCCACAATTAAAAAAAAGTGGGTTTGGTTAGAATACTGCAAAAATAGTAGTTTGCTTCCAGTTACACACTAGAGCTGTATCCTTGCATCAGTGATGCAAATGAAAGCTGAGATCCTCTCTATTTTAATTTTAATTCAAAAAAACCCTAAAATTCAATACAAACTGGCCCTATTTAACGAGTAACTTACAACAGTTCTCTATCCCTGTAAGAGACATTACCAAAGTAGAAATAATGGATGATGTTTTGAGAGAAGAAATGGATGGCTTCAAACAAAATTTGTTTTGCTGAGGACAGATAAGTTTAATTTTCCAATATTCTTATCTCCCTAATCTATTTATGCTCCTAAGAAGACAGAGCTGCTTATATAGGCTAGAGTAAGAGCACTCGTATAATCCTATGTGGAAAATGTTCACATTATTTATAATTATTTCTATTTTACTGGAAAGAAAGCGTTCTGTAAATTACTAAGTCTCAAGCCTAATCTTTAATACAGGCTACTTTTAAATTCTAGAATTTCTCTTCCATCCTGTCATGGTACCATCCTGAGCTGACAGTAGAGAGGCCAACACCTAACGTGTCTTGCAGAAGGACCAGAAGAGACAACATCAGCAGTAGGTTGGAGTTGACCAGACCACAACAGTAAGAAGTTCTGCTTGTTACTCAAGAACGGTAGAGACAATCACAACCAGAAACTGAGTGAATCCACCCCCTCACCATCCAAACACACCTGCCTTATCAGTCGCATTGGTATTAATTCAAGATAGACTAAGGTACAAAAGACAACGAGGATTCAGCCTTCAGGGAAATGGACTAGAGTCCTCAGTAAAGTCTTTCCCACTTCTAGTTTCTACTCTTGTGTGATTTTGAAAAGTTCCTTGCAAGTGACACTGTGAGTACACATCAGTCACCAGAAAAATCAGCACCTGAGAATGAGTCCTCTGTCCATCTCATACAGATAACTCACATGGATATAAGCAAAACCTAATGTTATGTTCCACTACTGGAAGAAATACAATGGTGAAGCACTAACAGAACATTAGGACAGCATTGCCAGGACCACCAGTTTCTGTAGGTACTCACACACAAAAGGGTGATGTCATTCACTCAGATTTAGTGGCATCTGAATATCCAAGTCCTTATTTTCAGGTAACTCACAGGACTTCTGACTTCAGGCTGAGCCACCTCAACCTCACTCCTCCAGATTTGCAACAGGCCGCAACTATCTTTCATCAAATCCCTGGAAGTACAAGCTACTCCACTTGAAGTGCATTACTTCCAAGGAATTGACATTTTCTTATCAATATCATTAGTAATAGTCATAGATGGAAAGTATTGATCAAAAATACATTACTCTGCCACTTTAAACATGGCATATGAACGTCTCAAACAAAAAAATGTGGCAAATCTACTAGCGTCTGCTTAAAAACCACTCATACATGCAACTCGTGCATTCACAAGTAGAGTGCACTATACAGCTGCCTTAATCTTCACTTGTAATTTAAGAATAAACTGTATTTGTTACTAGCATTTAGAAACGTTATCTTGAGAAAGAAGTGCAGAGTATATTTAGTTTCAATATTTTATTGTGAATATATCTTATTTTATATTTTCATTGAAGGGGAGCTTCAGCCTATTTCTGTCTAAATTACATTTTACAAAATAAAGTATTACTGAAAAATATAGAGGCTTTGATCTTACCTCAAATTCAGCCAAGAATGTCTTTCATGTTTCATTACTTATAATGCACTGTAAAAGCACAGAACCACCTGAAGTCATAAAGATGGATTAGGAAGGAGTCAGAAAACCATCTTGGTATCACAGGCTTTATATTTCCCCTTATAGTTGCTAACACGGATGCACACCCAAGCAGATTACTTGTTTCTCCAAACTCTGCCTAAACCAATTTGCTGTGACCCATATTGGAAGTCAGACTATTCAGCTATGTATTTTAGCATGAAGGATTCAAGATTTGTTGGGTTTTTTTGACATGTTCCCTACTTTTAATGACATTGTAATTTGAGCTTTTAAATGAAATGTTAAAATAAGAATATTCATGTTTTGCATATCTAATTAAATTAGCAATTACTTGTTTACATCTGTCTTTTTCCCTTGTACAAAAGGTAGTGTTCATATTAGCTGAACGAATCTGTGTTGCATGTCAGTCCCTTTATGAGTTTAGTTTCCTGCATTCTCTACAATAGACTTAATGCTTCCCAGCTTGACAGCTACTTCTCCTGCCTTGGACAGAGTCCCAGCAGCCAGCCATGCTCTCTCCCAAAGAAATGGGACAGCACCAGCCCTCTGTTGCTACTTCTCCCCAGCACAGCAATGATGGGGAGAGCCAGAAAGGATTCATGACTTCATGGGCCAGTCCTCAGGTGGAAAACTGAACCCATAATCATCCAATACAACATTAGGTAACATGTGCGGTGGTGTTAGTTAAGCTGTCCTTGGTATCTTCACCAAAATTGCTTCACTGAAAGGGTTGTCAAGCACTGGGACAGGCTGCCCAGGGAAGTGGTTAAGCCACCACCCTGAAGGTATTTAAAGACATGTAGATGTGGTGCTGAGGGACAGGATTTAGTGGTGACCTGGCAGTGCTGGGTTATATAGTTGGACTTGATCTTAAAGGTCTCATTTAACCTAAAAAATACTATGATTGGTGAGAGTATATTTCTACAACAGCAACCAAAAGCACTTCCCCAGATGGGGAAGCACCTGTCTCGCTCAGGCAGAGCAATGAGGAAGGGTTTTCTGAGAGCGTGACAGGCTTCATTTCACCAGTCAGGTGCACACTCAACACTGCTCGAGGAGTGCTGCCCACCCTGACCCCCAGGCTACAACCCCTTCTCAGAGGCACCCACAAAACAGACATCAGTAGCTACCCAAAACGTGCATTTATTCCAACCAAAATTTACCCAGAGCTCTCTGTCAGAGTGAAGCAAATCACAAGTTCAGACATTCAGGCAGGAATACACTACACAACTAATCACTAAGTTTTGTGAATATTCTTTTGAGAGACATGACCCATTTGTAAAAAGGAAAACCTCCCACTCAAGGGTACCTCAAAAAGGGCTCACTCACTCCCAGGGGGCAAGGACTCACTGAAGTGTGTGTGTATACACACACACACGCACACACACCCCCAGAGGAAGTATTCCTTCACCAACTGGGGGGGAGGTGTTCATGAGGAAGTTCCTTTAGGCAGTGCTCCCATCCAAGGGGAGCTTGAAACAATGAGTTGATAATGAATTCCAAAATATGTGCAGCCAGAACATTTACACTGTACTCTGAACTCCCATTCCTCCTCAAACCCTGAAGACTGGCCTTCATAATCAAGTGTCTCTGTGTGACTCCTTACAAATTTTCTGATGGAAAGGTAAATGTATTGTTTCAGTATTCTTGCTTCTACACAGCTTTCGAGTGTTTGGACCACACGCTGGTGTTTAATTTGAAAAGGTTAAATTAGGCCATGCAACAGGAAAGAGAGATATCCTTTAATTCATTAAAGTTGTCAGTCTAGACGCATAAAGTGCTACATCAGGAGAAAAAAAAAAAAAAGGCAAAAAAACCACAACAGAAAATGAAGGTCTTTTGCATAAAAACATCTTCTCAACTCAAGCAGGTGAGTGTCTTGAAAATACTGCACTGACCAACACTAAGTTGCACTTACATTTTCCTTCCTCCTACTCCAGAACACCACTTTCCCATCAGCTCCAGCACTGTAATTCCTCACTTACCCAGTTCTCCTGAATATCTTATAGCATACATCTCAATTTCCTGGCCCAAGGCAGTCACGCTTCAGACACAGCAAGTAAGTGCCAGGATCTGGGCACTAAATGGGAGCAGTAAATCAGTTCTCAGTGACAGCAGACCGTCTACAAGTTCCCCAGTAAATCTAGCAAGTGTTAGAGTACGGGGAAGACACCTAGAAGTCACAGCCTCCCTGACTGCAAAACAAAGGAACACAGCACACAGTGGGTTACCCTTTCACTAGTACACGCTAAAGCAGATTGTGGTTCAAATCAAACTGCAAAATAAGGATCCTCTGGGAAATAAGCCTTTAAAGGTAACTTAATCTGAGGAAATCAAAGTTCAAGTCAAATTCAGTAGTCGCTTGTGAGGACTTCGCTTTCACACATTCTATCTATGTTTCTCATCCTATTTATCATTAAAATACTCAAGTTAACTCCAGTAGAGGAATAAAGATTGGTACTCCTAGATATGTAGGCAGACACCCACCTTTTAAAAGTATCCTACTCAACATGTTTGAGAGATCTACTCAAAACAGATTTGTATGAGATATACTCAACTGATGCTCTCGGTTCTTTAATCTCACCATAACAGACGGCAGCTTTCAAGAGATTTGAAATGCATGGCAACATTTACAGTATGTCAAGCTTCCAAGGGCTGTAGAGACTGAAATATATGCTTTGAATTTACTCTGAAATGCAGTGTTTTCTAGATTTTGTTTGAGCAATTTCTGCTTCAAAATCTTTCCATCTGCTTGCTTGTTTTAGAGAATAATGATTAATTTGGGCTGGCCTGTTTCTCTTGAAACGTATGCAGAATGAAGATCCTGCTTCTCCCACCGCCTGGAGTTTGCACAGGCTGTTTGTACACCCTAGTGGAGAAAGGTGACCAGTGCACCCTTCCAGAGAATCCCGACTGGATAAACCGTGCCGTTCACGAACAGACTATGGTATCAACCATAAAATGAAGCAAAATAATTTTGAGGTAATTGAGGCTGACTTGTAATACTGGACCTTTAATATCCAAACGTGAATACGTGAATTACGTGAAACGAGGCCCAAAGTCTGTGGAGTTCACACACAAAAAAAAAAGTGCATGCGACTTGAGGAAGCAGCATCAAAGTCTACCAAGACAGTGATGTTAATTTACATTTACAAACGCACATAATCGTCATCCTTAAAATTCTTTTCTTACATCTCCTTCAAAGGCTGCAGAACATGTGCTCCCCAGTGTGCAGCAAGCAGATTTCTCTGATCAGATTGCCAGTATAGCCAGTTTCTCTTCCTTCATCATTCCAGTTTGTTGCTTCATTTTCTCAACACCCACAGAAGATGAAAACAACATACACTTAACATGGTTAAAATAGTCTACCAGTACGTTCCCTGGAAACAAAAATCCTACATAATTGAATTTCTGAAAAAAAAAAAAAATTTATTAACCAGAACTTCAGATAGTCACTCAGCTCAGTTTTCACTCAAGCTGAATTGTTGTTCATTACAAGAGAAATAAAAAGATAGTTTCAAGTCGAAAAAAACTTCTTCTATGATATTCCACCAAAACACACATGGCAGTAACAAGTTCTGCAATGGCAACTTTCCTCAGTTCTTACACAACTCTACAGAGAAGATAAGAGTAGTTATGGGGGTTTTCTTCTTTACGTAGCTGACAAAATTTTTTAAACAAACCCACTCGTGTCCTAATACGTACTAATATTTATACTATCATAAAATTAAAATATATGGCTCAGTTCACTCAAATTGAAGTTTAACCAAATCCTTGTATTAAGAAAACTGCTTCATAACGGTATTTTTTTTTTTTTTATAATTCCATGTTGCTAATATATCCTTAAGCTTCATCTGCAGTACTGTATCTCTAGTATAGATACCGTAGTTGATAGTAGTTTATTTTTCTCTTGTAACAGAATAACTGGCATAAGTTTCAGTTTACTACACCACCACACCATAAGACGTTAATCGCTTTTCGACATTCAAGTGTGCAATTGTTCTGTTCCATCTATTCTTAAGATTAAGGTCTAGGAGCAGCTAAAAAAATCAGGCCTAACTTTGCGGATGGACATAGTGCCTGTGATGTTCATGAGTAATCCTGTCCTTGCTCCAATCTTTTTTGGACTTACATGAGTCTCAACCAAATCTGGCAACAAACTCCCCATCTTCTGTAAGAAGAAACAGAGGAAGTGCCTTTGCTGAAAGGCTGCATCTGAGGTTCACTCTACAAGTAAATGACTGCTAAGGATAGATGATTTTCTATGGTTTCCTATATCCAAGACTTAAAAGAATGAAAATAAATTCAAAAGAAATATTTCCCCCTACCACAGGGTTGCTCTCACAAGGCTAAGAAAAATTGAAGAAAGTGATTTTTGTTCTACTGCCTTTGCTCTAAACATGCTTTAAAAGAGCAAGGAGACAAATTAAAAAAATAATATTTTTTGTCTTTTCAAGTGGCAATAAAATCTAGAGGTAGTTTAAAATGAAGATCTAAGGAAGTGACTAGATAATGCCAAAGACACCGAGAGCCCATAGGCTCAATTGATGGAGCTCAACACAGAACTTCAGTTCTCAAACTGATAAGTGAATACATTTACCCAATATTATTTTTATAGCACAGAATGTTGCCACATCTTAAGTCATAAGATATCATTTGAAAAAAAAAAACTCACAACACTTTTGTACAAGTGTACAAATGGAATATTTTAGCTGTCTTTTGTAATTGTTCTTAACGTAGGAAAGGTGAATATCAACTCTTGTAAGTCACAGCACAATTCTGCAGAACAGAACTTTTCCCTACAGCACTGCAAAAGACAAACTGCTTATCGTTATGGGATTTATAACGAGAGGGGAAGTAAACACTAGTAAACCTGTGACCTGGTCTGCTGTTTCTCCTGTTTGTAATGCAATATAATAATCGACCGACATCACAACACAAGTCTTTTCAGAAATGAACTGAAAATTAGAAACAGAAGCTAAAATACTGAAATTCTAAACAACTGTTTCTAACCTGAACCAAAATATTAATTTTATTCTTTCTGAATTAAGCCTCATGAACATTTCCTGACATATTTAACACTTAGGAATTTTCCTCATTGAATATGACAAATTTTGATTTTTGCTAACAGAGGAAACTCTCCTTGTGGCTTGGAGTCATTAGAAACAAACTATCATAGGCTTCCTCTGAATATAACAACCTCCTATCCTGCTTCCATCCACAGTAAACTCCGTTCATGCACTATTAGTAGGTCTGCTAGTTGCATACAACCCACTACAGCAATAAGACCAAAGCATCTCCAAGAAAAGTCACGTTCTCCAAAACGTTTCCATGTTTATCCAAGCACTTGCAAAGCTGACAAACACAAATGCAGCAGGTGAGTTCCATTTATAGATCGCAAACGGAGTTCTAGGATTTGTATTTGCTCCATTTGCACCATGTTTCCCCACAAGCATCTCAAAATCTGAAAAAACAATCCTACAACCTGCACCTTCTGGATCAAACAACTCTGAAAGTAGGATCAGAGCAACTTCTGTGAGCATTGTGAGACTGCAGAGATGATGTCTTTACTCCCGAGAACCACACGCTATACAGAGCCCCTCTGAAAGACACAGCCTCCCTTTTGCATCCCTCTAAGATCCTATCCATTTCTCAATGGATGAGATACCAATATGATCAAAAATGTAATAGCTACCACTACATTTGGGTGCCTTCTCGAAATGGTTAATTCTCTCCTGCCAGACATGAACTAAAAACAGCTGTCTAAAATAATCAGGTTTCTCAACATTACATGTACATTTATTTGTCATCAGAATTTCTTTCACAACTTCGTTTAGCCAGGCACTTTTTCAAATCCATCCGATCTTTCACAACTTACAAAGAGTTGCCCTCCCCTTGCTGGCCTTGATCCACAGTAATATGTCGAAAATAGAGATCCATTTTTCTTGCCAGACAGGGTGGATGGTTATCTGAAGTGAAAAGTTTCATTTCCCAGCATCTTTCATTGAAACTATTGCCTGATAATTATACAGAATAGGAAGTAACCATTCATCATATCCCTAATATATCAATTTATCATCATGATTCTCTCCTTCATATGAAACATGAGAACCAAAATGAATCAGCCGAACCAGACTCCATCACATCAAAGGTTTAAAAAAATAAAAAAAGCAAAAATCAAATGGATAAAATGCATTTTCCTTATATGGCAGAATGATTGAGGCCCTATAAATGTTAAATTACCTTCTCTCATTATAGGAGATTCTTTTAATCTCATATCCTTACAATTCAAGTCAGTATAAATTTACTGGCAATTTAAAATTATTAAATGTTATCTGACTCTTAAGTGTGAGTAACAAATAAGATTTTTCATTCCCTTGCTACCATCAGCAATTTAGTTAAAGTAATATTTAAAAGGGAAAACCTTGCATTCCACGAACAAATCCACCTAAATGGATCTTATTTGAAAACATACATGCATACATTTGCTTTAGCAATATCTAACCTTCAGCATCTCTTCAACATAAAATCATCACAAATGCATTTGTGGATTTGTCACTTCTGGCTGGCCTACGTTACTTGGCTCATACAATTACCTCTCAGACCAGCTAAAAAAAAATTAGAACATATTTCCTACTGTCTTGATTCTCTGCTGTTGCTTATTGGAATGATGCCCACAGAGCATTTGTCATCAGGTGCAACAGGGGCCAGAGTGTCCATAAAGATGTCATTTCCGAACAGGACACGTTTTTCTGACCAGTCAAGTTGCTTGTAAGGAAAAATACTTAAATTATCTGGATAAGTACAAGATTGAGTGTTCTAGCACTGTCTGAAATAAAAGTCTATGAAGTAGCTTGGTCTTTATAGGACTGCATTTCCACTTAGGGAAGTGTAGGAGAGGAACAGGCAGATGGTAACAGTCATGCCTGCTCCTATCCTTTTTGCTGTCTACCAAGAAGAGTTCACACTGGTAAAGTTACTCCCATTCCTCAGACTGTATGTACCTCTGAGCAGTGTCTCCATCTAGCACTTTCCCATGACTGCAAAAGGACTGGAAATGCAGCAGGAACACAGAGACACAAATGCCTCTGTCCAACACCCTTCCCACTCTTTTGTCACAGGACTGTGCAGAAACTGCCAAAGCTCACTTTGCTCTGAAAAAAATGGAGGTGTGAGACAGATTTTAAAACTTTTTAGACTACAGAGGTACATGATCCCAAATCCTGCCTAGATCTACAGAAAGCTGAGAAAACAGTTGCAAGTTTTGTTGGAACTACATCAAACTCGTAAGAGCGAGTTTAGTCCAATGAACTTAATAGTGAAATACCATAGTTGGAATGTTCCCACATTATTTTTTGGTAACCATTTACTTCTAAGGATGTGTGCTAAATGTCCAACAGGCAGCCAAGTGGAAGGATAGGTAGAACCTCAATAACCAAGTAAAGATTTTATACCTTTGAGAAATAGCTTTACTATTTTATTCTTTACTATTTATTCTTACTACTGAATAAGAAACAATTCTCCCTGTGCTCCTCCATTCTCACACAAAGAGGGACTTATCCCAAACCCACCAAAAATCTGTCAGGTTTTGGCTCACATGCTGCTACTATGTGCCCCTATTAGAAATACCTGAAGAAGAGAGGTACCTGACCGTGCTGCACAGCAAGCCATATGGATGCCAGTAACACCCTCCTCCCCCTGTCAAGACCTGCTACTACGCAGCTACACCACATCCTCAGGAAGGCACTGCCAGAGCTACCAGCATTAGCTACACCAGAACCTGCCCCACTCCTCCTTCACATCTCATCCTGAATTGCTTCTTGACTTCACAATTCTAACCTTCTCCTAAACCATTAAATTTAACCTTCTCCTCTGCCGTTAAATTTACTGTCCAGTCAAAAAAAAGCCGCTTTAAAAAACAGTACAAGATCCATGCTTCTCCCCCCAGAGAATACACTGGAGATAAATCTATTACTGCCACAGATGCAGCAACTAAATCAAAGAAGTTCAACATACTATCAACTCCAATTTCCCATAGGCCTTTTCTTTTTAACCTAAGTCCTACACTCTGCCCTTTCTTCCAGTCTCTGGTTGTCCTTCATGTTTGCTATGCATTAAATAATTTCCACTCCCAGTGGCCTCCACCCACGAATCCCTCAGACACAAGGTGGAGTATTTACTGTCACTTACAAGGATGTTTGAGTCTCAGCAGCTCATGTGTTGTCCTCACTGCGGCAGTGATGCCCTTAACAGCATCAAGATTTACAAAGTTCAAGAAGAGAACAGGGATTTCAACTCTTAATTACACCAGCTTTTTGTGTCCTTTTAAAACCAGCTCCTGCTTCAACACCTTAACTCAGTGTTAAAATTTGATTTGTATATCGAAGGCTGATGACACTACTGTTCTTGTGCAAAAGGCTGGTTTGCAATATGTGAAGGTGGGGCAGATGACTGATTGCTCTCCCACAATCCTGGCTAGAATCACTTAAACCTGACATGTCAGGTGAGGTCTCCCCCCACTTCTTGCCCTGTGACTGTGTTTGCTCTGGCAGTGGATCTCAGCCCTCTGAAATCGAACTGCCACCTTCCTCCTTACCCTCCCCCAATAAGATCCCTGGTGATGCTCAGCTAAGGAATTTGTTAATCAACTGGAAAAAAAGCTTTTCACTAATGGACATTTTAGGTAACAGCTTCTTATGAAAAAGTAAAGTACTAGCATACATTTTTACTTGTCAGGATTGCTTTGAAAAATGAAATGAGAATTGCCGTCAAGGGAGACACAGCTGCAAGATCTGGGCACAGTGACATCTTTCCCAGTTGATGAAATAAAAATATTAAAAATAGCAAAAATAAAAGCAGCTAATAATTCCTTGAAGACTTTTCTTAAAGCCAAATAATTCATTACATATTTAAATACATTTGATCATTTATTCAAGACAAATTATGAGTGTGTAAGAAAGAGCAGCAGAGTAAACTCCCCTTTACTTCAAAGGAACCCTGTAATGTCAACATTTGAAGATGTTCTTTTTTCATACTTAATGAACAAGTATGCGCTTACAGTCTAAAACCGCTCACTTTAAGCAAGCCTTCTAGAGGGAACAAAGTATTCAAGAAAGTTCACTATGAACAAGCTTTCATTTCACTGCCTACTTGCAGCTACAAGAATAAAAGGTATCTTTAACTTTCAACCCACATGAGTTTGTTTTGCAATAAATCTTCAAAAACATAAGAGAAGATAAAAGCTCCTCAGTATTGCAGCTGCACAGAGCACGTAAAGCAGCTGAGTCCAGGATGCATTGCTTTACACTACTTTCTGCCATTGACACGAGGAGAAACACAAGGTATCTATCTAGCTCTGTTTTGCCTCTTAGTTGTAGAAATGCAACGCAAAATACTTTAAAAAGCCCCCAACTGCCTCGGAACCGAGGTCATCTTTCCAGGTTTAGATACAGGAAGCAAAACTATTAGTATCTATCTAGAAACTTACTACTCTTCTAGAGAGAAAAATAGTACGTAAAAAGAACACATGAACATGTAATAAGGATATACTATAGTGGGCAACACTGTTAACATAAAAACTTAAAAAAAATTTAAGAAACCACTGTTGCTCTGTTACCCAGGTTGTTTTTGTGGTTTTGTCTCAAACTATGAGGCAGGACTAGCTCCCAATCTTAGCAGATGGCAGCAGAACCAAGGCCCTGCTGCAAATCCAGCAGAACTTCACCTCAATCAGCTCCAAAATCCAGCTTCAGGACTACCAGGAAACAGCGTAAGAGGCCACAGATTTACACCACATCAACTGGTGCTGAAGACTGAAGATTATTGTCTCAATAATCTACCAAGTTATACTAATTTACATGAGGAAATGTACCATATGTACTGCACTTTTTAGTTGGCCATTTGGAGTCAATATATTTACTCTCACTTTTGATTTCTGTTCATGGTTGTCAGGGACAGTTAAAAATTACAATTAATGGTGCTTTGGCATTCTAGAATCAGTGCAATAGGTCAAAAATATGCTTGAGTAAAAAATGTACTTTAGGTCATGCAGAGTTTGAAGTCCAAAGAATTCTGCTTTAGGTACTGTTTTCATATTCCTAGATCAGAGAAGCATTGGACATTACAAGGGTTGGATACTTCTGCTTAGAAATTGATGCTCCAAGCACTCAAAGTGCAGAGGGGAAAAAAAACCAAAGGTTAAATTATGGTAATTTGAAGTAAAAGAAATGATATTGATTTCAAGGAACATTTGAGATTTGAGCACATACTCTGCCTTGAGTCAAAGTGCTCTACTTATAGTCAAATAAGTCCTCTTAAACTGCATGAAGCACAAGTTCAAGTGACTTACTGACCTGGAGCTTCAGCAGTCACAAAAATTGGAATAATATGTCTTTAGGGATATATGAATTCAAATCACAAGAAGCTTTATGTCTTTCTAGGACACTTAATGGCTTCTAAGCACTACTGTACTAAAAGTCTGTGGTAACCTTAGCAGAGCATTGGGCTACGCCAAACTTTAAGATACAGAGCACTACTCCAGGGGAATTTCAGATTAATTTTGTGCTCTCCAGTATCCTTTGTACAATTCTTTTGCAGATTGTGCTTCATTTTGGTAGTTTATTCCCTATATCCTTCAGTATCCTGACTCACACATCTTTTTTTACCTGTTTGGCAGTTCCCCAGATTTACCTATGCTAGAGTAAACCAAAAAAAACCTCTAAAAACCCACAGATTGCTGCAGTTGCAAAGGTGCTTAATTTACAAATGTTTAAAACTCAGACTTTAAACATTCAGATGGATTTTCAGTCATTTCAACATTAATTTTACTACCTCATCCAAAATATGAGCTCTCCAGTCTATATAAGCAATTATTTTGTTGATACTGCTTCTATTCCTCAACTTCATCCCTCAATGTGCATGTGTCATTTTGAGCAGCCTATGTGGGGTTGGTTTTTTTAGAACAGGACCAAGCTTACTGAAACATCTAGAATTACAAACAAGGATTTAATAAAAAAATTTCAGTTTGCCAAGACTAATGATCCATAGTTTAAGGTAACCTCTGGGAGATTGGACCAGTTTTCCAAAGACAAGTTTGCAGTTCATATAACAGGACTATTTGTACCTTTCTCTTGACTAAGATGTGGCTCACAACAGATACTGGCAGAACATCCTTTTACAAGTGGTACAGCCCAGTCTGATATGACAACACCCATGCAAAACATTCTCCAAAGAGTGTACTTCATTTTCAGATATGTTACATTTCAAAGTCTTGCAAACTGATGTTGTGACTCAACCATACTGTTCTACTGACATGATTAGAAACTTTTTTTTTTTTCAGTATTGTGTGTTTTTTGTATCTGTCATAGAGCATATAAGCATTCTGTGGACTTACAATATTTCCCTTAAATGAGGCCCCCATGAAAGACTTTTGTGCTACTGACAGCAACTCGAGTCGATTGAGCCACAGTGATGAGGTTCTGAATCCTGGTGAGGCCACATCTGGAATATTGTGCCCAGTTCTGGGCCCCTCAGTTCAAGGACAAAACTGCTTGAAAGAGTCCAGCGCAGAGCCACAAAGATCATTAAGGGAGTGGAGCATCTCCCTTATGAGCAGGGGCAAAGGGAGCTGGGGCTCTCTAGCTTGGAGAAGAGGAGCCTGAGGAGTGACCTCATTAATGTTTACAAATAGGTAAAGGGTGAGTGTCAGGAAGATGGAGCCAGGCTCTTCTCAATGATGCCCAGTGATAGGACAAGGGTGCAATAGGTGCAAACTGGAGCATAGGAGGTTCCAGTTAAACATAAGGAAGAACTTTTTCACAATGAGGGTGATGGAGCCTAGGACAGGGTGCCCAGAGGGGTTGTGGAGTCTCCTTCTCTGGAGACATTCAAAACCCACCTGAACACGTTCCTGTGTGACCTACTCTAGGTTCCTGCTCTGGCAGGGCGGTTGGACTGGATGATGTTTTGAGGTCCCTTCCAGCCCCTAATATTCTGTGATTCTGTGAACCCAAATGTGATGCACCATTAGAAGTTAATTGTGTTCAAGGCTGAGCAGAATCTGTTCGAGCCCAGTAAACAGTAATATAATTGAAGCCAAAGTTTACTTTTCATTTGGGAAGAACTACGCAGTCATGAAAATACTCCATACAAACTGTAATTAGGTGATATTGTATGTCAAACTACTCATGACATAATTTAGCAAAGCCCACAGATTATTTGAGCCTTATGATTACATATTACATTGTTTAATTAGCCATGAGGTATCATGCCCAACATTGTTAAGGGGTAAAAAACTGTAAACCAATTCTTTGCAGCCAAAAAAATACTTAACCAGTGCATTTCCATTTAATCAAAACAAGAATCAACTGCAAATACTCCATGATCCATCTGTTCAATATTAATAAAACTCACTGGATCTTTGTTTTCCAGAAAAGTTATTCTACATTTTAATAAGTTTAAGAGTTTCAAACAACTTTATTCTTGTAAATATTTATATGTTATGTGAAAGTGTAATTAGGATTTTTTCCATTTGTTTTCCATGATAAAGATGCAGAACATATCTGAATCATTCACTTCAACTCAGTAAGACTCAAACATTCTAAAGAGACAATGAATCAAAGTTGTTCTGAATGAAGTCAACAGTTTGTCCTGTTGCTGGAGATATACGCATGTAAGATACATTTTAATGTACTATATTCATAGCAACTGATTTCATCTACCTTTTAAATATGAGTACGTTTTCCTGTATTTATAGCTAATAGAATGTGCAGGACATAGTTGATTAGAACACAAAAATATATTGAAATCAATAATTTGTGTAGAGAGGTTGTAAGACTGAATTCATATCCAATTTGCTGGAAAAGAATTTCCACTTGAATCTAAACTCCAATTCACAAGGCATAAACTATGGCTATTTATTACAGTGTTGTGTCATTTGTCACTTTTATAGAATCCAGCACATTTTCCAGGCTATAAAATGCCTTAAAATTATGCAGCAATGATGTATGTTATCATTATTTTTCTTTGCCAATGTTTGGATTACATTCAGCAGCGCAAACCAGGGCTGATTTATAAACTGAATAAATGACAACATCCTTCAACAATATGTGTCTACGGGAGCTTCATTTATTTCTTGATTCTAAATGTTCTATTCACAACAAATATTTGATCTAATTAAATGCAGAACATCTCATGGCACTGGTGCAAGGAACTGCAGAGACTTGCTGAAAGAGCGTAACTTTCCGGCGAACATTTCAAGAGAAGTGCACTGCTGCCAGCAGCTGGCAAATGAATTTCATTTACAAACAGATTATCATTGACAAAGTAAAAATAGCCACCGTTACAAGTCTGTATACTAGGATTTGAAGCTGAGACTTTATAAAGAAATTAATTCCTACAAAAAACTATATGCTTTAGTAGGAAAAATTGCAGCTCAGTCACTGAGTAAAGACTGGGTATTTCTTTCCTTCAAAACTACTTTGATGGTTCAGTAATCTCAAACTTGTGAGTCCTTTTTCACTTCATAATTATCCCAGAGGGTCACTTTTGTGAGAAAAAATCTGTTCTATTGTAACAAGGATGAAAACAGTGAGGCTCTAGACAAATAATGAAAAGTTTATTAGAAAAAAAATATGCTACCTAAGGAGCTCAACAGAAACTCACAGGCCTGCCAAAACTCCCGAGGTGATCACAATCCCACAGAAAAAGGTATTGTAATTTATTTAATAGCACACTTCCTCCTTCTGAAAAAGTTATAACGAAGATATAAATATCTACCATATATTCGCAGGCCTCACTGCAAGCTAATACTGCTTGATTTGGGGCAATTGAGACGGAGGTGGGGAGGTGGGAGCTATACAGTAAGTTACTCCCCCAAACTCCACATCACACCTCTGGGCCTAGGAAGCACTTTGTGAGGCACAGGACTAAGACACATCAACTTTCAGGCATCCCTAAGTGGCAGCACGAACCAGTGCAACCATTAAGACTTTTTTCATTGAAAATAAACTCATTTCTACTTTTTATTTGAAATAGCACATTGCACATCAAGAAAGTAAAGTATCAGCAAAAAGTAAAATTACCTAAAGCACAGAAAGGAACTGTTCTGACACCAAAAATAATTTGATTGTCTTCACATGCTAACAAGGATAATTACTAAATCAACTTACCCAATTACCAAATGAAGAAGGGAAGAAGAAAGTGGCCCCATACCAATGAAGGTGATAAACCCTAATAATGGGCACCCAACAGCAGTGGGTACCTTCTGAGCACGGGAAGATTAGCCCACAATTCTCTGGAGACATCACACACTAGACAGACTTCCCAGCATGACTTTCTCAGGATAAAAATGTTTAGATGAGTTCAGAAAAGCACTCCAGAGGAAACATATGTTGTTCTTGGCTGTAGTGGCTGCTCTGATAATTAACTTTCACAAGGACTAAGTGCATAACATTAAATATTACATGCATCTTCAAACAGTTGCTTATAAATACATTTTCGTACGTCAAGGTAAAGAGGAACTCAAATTAATTGCAGCACTTTATAGCTCATTTCTCCAACTCACATTTTCATTTACATGACCATGCCCTTGTTTAACCTTCTGCTTCCTTGTTGACGTCAAGTTTTTCAGAAATTATTAGGATGTCTGAAATAGGTTTCCAGAGAGCCTCCTGCATCTTCCTGATAGTGCCATAGGGCAGGTGGGGGAAAAAAGGCCAGTCTGAGCCCTGCAAAGGAGACACGCACAAAGACATCACCACTTCCCAGAAGTGACAGGAAGGTAGTAAGAGCATTGCAAAGAGAATGAGAGAATAAGACAGACAGGGACTAGAAAGATGAAATGAGTAAATATAGAGAAGAGTGGAAGAAAACGAGGGGTGCAAGCAGGGATTTCCATGGGACAAAGATTACCAAAAGAACAAAAACCAGCAACAGCATCACCACCTTTTCTGAAAGAATTACACAGGGCAATATCAGCATGAAATGAGAAGGGAAAGCCAAGGAAAAGCATCTTCAGGTTTGGGATGCTCTGTGAGAATCAGCTTCACAATGTAGTACAGTTACCTTAATTTCATAATTTTGATGAAGACCACAAAATCCCACAGCCCAAAGAAAAGTCAAGAAATGTTTGCCATCAGGAACGTTATTTTATTACTCTACTCACTAGAAATCTGTCATTTTCCTCTACCGCATCTCCCTGTGAACACAGTTTACTGATAACACCAAGAGATTTTAGCTGCAGTCAAAGTTATAATTTCTACACATGAGATTTTGCCTGGAAGTTTCCTACAAGATCACTACAGGAAAGAGATGTGTAACTGACTTTGGAGATAAAAACAACAAAACCGTGTGTACTGCGGGGAAGGGGTAGCCCTCCGGCGCATCTAAGACAGACAAAATATGTCTGAACAGTTGGCCAAAGAGATGTCATTCTAGATAGGATGTGAGGGCTGTACAGTTATTCAAACCTCTAAAGATTTTAAGCAGTAGATGAATATCACAGATAAAATACTTTAAGTGAAGACAAGATGACAAAGGACATGAAGAGGAGACGTGATGAAAAGTGTGTACGAGGACAGCTGATTGAAAGTTGGCAAGATACAACCAGCAGGAGCAGAAAATGTATAGTACGAAGAAACATTTTCAAAAGGAAAAGGCGTTGCAAAACAGAAAAGAAACTTTGATGTAGGCTTCAGAAGCTCAGGTCACGGATACAGAGCCTGATGCACTGCCACTGAAGTACAAATCTAGCTCTACATGTCAAAGACCCAACGTGCTATGGAAAACTACTGCCACAGTATTAGATACACACAGAGGGCTGCGACTATTTCTGATCACTCAGAAATAAAGGCACACTTTTAACTGGAGAAGGGCCTGGCTCTCTGACCCAAAATTTAGTAATATGAGTTGAAAGAAAAGACGCCTCACGACAGCAACAGCCATTGCATCAAATGTCAAAGGCAATACCTACAGCCACATTTTTGTGATGACAAGAGCCCATTGCTGGCACACATGGAAATTTTCCTACTCTGATTGTCTGAGCTCTCACAAGGGGATGGAGCTACAAGTATTCAGGCTGCCTCTCAATCCAACCATGCCCACAAAAGAAAAGTGTGAATGTCTGGGTATACGTCCCTCACTACCTCACCTTCCAGAAGTGCTAAGAATAATTCCCAGTCTGATCTGAGATTTTACCACCTTCAAGATACTCTGCTGAGCCCTGAAAAAGTTAACCTTCACTCTCCAATCTTCAAAAAAGACAAAAGTGGCAGTAATTGTCACACCACACGTAAATATAGCTAAAAAAGCATTTTATAATGTAGCAGGATTAGTCTGCTGAAGAAATGTAAAGAGCTGGGTGTTTGATATTGTTTGTTTTTTTTTACTCAAAAATACCAAGACAAACCTGCTGCCCTCTCAATTTTAGGGAATACAAACACTCTTCAAAGTTACACGAAATGTTTTTGTTTTTTCCCTTACCAAGTTTTTCTCTGCTACCTGGCCAAACAGGATCTCCAACGGGTCACAACAGTCCAACAGCCATTTAAGAAAGGTGCATTAGCAACCACCCTGCAATTTTTCTCCCTCTGGGTAGTTCAGTCAGCTTGTGACAAAACTGCTCGCACAGAATAAGAAATGTGTACGTATTTTTTAACTTAAAGTAACGTCTGGATGTTTTCTTCCCCCTCCACTGGCAGTACGTTTCATAATTTAACCGATATAAATCAAGTAGAGAACAAAACAAATCCATCTGGAATCCGACAAATACATGAGACAAACTAAGCGACAGGCGAGGACCACTAACAACAAAGTGGACTTTTGCACCTTTCACTTACTGACCCAACAGGAGCCCCACCACCAAGTTTGAGCTCGGCAAAAATACTCAACAGCGGTTAATGATCAAAGCTGGTCCAGTAGCCCTCACTAGAATGCACTGAACCATTTCTCTGTCACAAGACAACCATCTCACTATCTGTACTGGCTGCCACACTGAAAAATCTCAGTGCTGCACTCCTAAGAGCAAAATAGCTCCTACCTGCTTGCCTTGAAAAGGGAAAAAAAAACCCAACACCAAAGACATGGCTGACCAGCCACAGAAACTCCATGAACGTACACTACAACAAACTTTGATCAGTTCAAAAATAGCAAGCATTTCCCATCCCTGAAGCACAATACACTTCAGATATGAAAGGTTTTAGTTGTTCAGACAGGGACTAGTTAAACATAATTGAAAGTCTGCTTTGGAAAAAAAAAAAGTTATAGGTGTGATGATCATCACCTTAGCCACTTCCAACAACTGAAGTCATGATTAGAGAAGTCAAACTTCTACCATACCAGGTATGCCTCAAACAACAGCCCTTTCACAAAACACACTTTTCAGCTGAAAATCTCAGTTAATAGTGGAAATTAAAAAAAAAAAACAAACAAACAACAAAACACAAACCTCTGTCTCCCTACATGTATTTTCTTCCACAGGAAATGGTCTTGACTTATTCCCAATTAGCACTGGATAGTTGAGAAAGACAAATTTTAGTGTTTATCTGCCATAGCAGCATGGTTCCATACCCACCTGTACAACTTACTTCCATACAATAAAGTTTTCCCATTGCTTTGCCTTGCAGTTTATACGAAAAAGCTATGAACAGACAAAAAGTCTGCCACACAATTAAAAACAAAGTATCTTGCTTGTCTTTCACATCAAGTTTCCTATGAATAAAATCAAAGATCTACTGAATTAGTGGAAAAATCTTAATATTTAACAGGGTAAGTAAATTTTGGTAGTCCTCTCCACTTATGTATAATTTATGCAGTTTGACTTTAGAAACACAGCCTGTTTCAGGAAAGGGGAAATAAAAAGTACTAAGTGTTTTGGATTTGTAGATGATATGCAACCATGACTTGAAATAACCTGGAGATTTCCAGAAAAGTAAGATTTAGCCACTAGGCATGGAATGACAGTTTCATATTAGGAGAAATAAGAACAAATGAAAAAAAAAATATTTAACACAGCTCTACTACAAAAGCGAAATTGTAAATTTTAAGTACTTTCCAAAGCAAGCTCTTGGTGCACACTTTTTCACAGTTGCTGAGAGCCTCCCAGATGTTTTCCAGTGCAATCCTTCCATGAGCTGCAGACTATTCAATTACAAAGGAATTAAAGGAATAAATCAATAAGATCAGAAAAGCAAAACAGCTCTTTGCATCGAAGGCTGTTTGCAGTTGGAGAATTTGCACTATACCAAGCTTCATTGCAATGTAAGAAACACTTCCATTACCTTGGATGTTACAGTGTGATGTTGTTTATGCTAAAAGGTAGACAACAGCTGCCATAACCTAGTCTTTCTACTTGCTTTAGAAACGCTCCAGGCAACTCAGGAGACAGTAAAATATACCTTAAACCAGACTTCATCCTAAGGGGTGGTAAAAGCAGAGAGGCTGCACCTCCCTCAGTAATGTTTCTCGGACTCTGTTGTCAGCGTAGATTCTTCGGTGATAGAAGACAACCTACAGAACGATACACTGCCTTTTGGTACCTTGTCCAGTATTGTGTGAACATGACACGGGGACAATGGTGTGAAATGCGCTCAGGGAAAAAAGCAGCCATAGCGCATGCTGCAGGCAAGTTTTTGTCTCTAAAATATGCAAATGCTGTGCACATGAAACTCTCAGCTCCAGCCTTCTTATATCTGCTTTATAGATACAAAGTCTCCATGACCTTTCAGGAGGATATCTGAAAACTTGGAATGTCTGCAAAAGGCTTAATCTACAGTCAGTGGGGAAAGACGGGCTCCACAGCAGTTTGAAGCAGGAGCCTCATTTCATTCTTAAAAACTGCCTTAAGGAGAAACATGTCTTATCTCCCAAGGGCATGGCCATGTCTCACACCAAAGGGCTCACCAGGTCCATGGCATTGCCAGTGGCATCAGCCTTTCAGCCTAGAAAAGAACTCTTCCACTGCTGCCAAAAGACACCTCCCCCCCTCTCCTTCTCCCACTCCAGCAGAAAGCTGGATTTGACAAATCAATCTTTTGACAAGCCATGCCCTGGTCTAACTAGATGACCACATGGACCTCCCCTCCTCTAGAGGGGCGTAAGGCTGTTCTGAGTTATGTCAGAGTAAAAAGGCAGCATAACTGCAGCTAAATATTTATGATCATGTCCTTTCAGCATCACAGGCGTTAATTTCCAGCAACGTACAGAGCCAAGACACAGTTACTATACATTATGATGTCTCATGCATATGCCATATTTTATAATAAAACAAGACTTGAATTCCAAATGACAGAAGAATGAAGTCATTGTCTTTATACTCATGAAAATATTAAATACGAAAGTCACATGCAAAATGGAAAAGACATTGACTTTCTCTACCCGAAGTGGTGCTGATTGCTTTCAGAGTTGGGAAAAACCTGAGTTTCATGCAGCACAATGTATTCTCCACAATCTATGACTCACTTGAGTTACAGCCATTTATCTGCCTTCCAGGAGCCAGGAAAGCTGAACTGCACCCTACTGCCACTGGGAGGCACAGTCAGTTTTTTACAGTTCAGATTTGCTTCATTTCTTTATTTCAGAAATAGCCCATCTTAAGAATCTGACTAAAAGATACATTCAGTTTTGTTCCCGTGGCAGAAGATACAAAAAAGTTATTCAATCATATAAAAAAATTTCTAAATCCTATCCACATAAAACTATTAAAGCCATCTACTGCCAGAGTAGATCTCAGCTATTTCAAGTTAAGTGTGACTTCAGTTCAGAATGAAGGGGCTGCCCATAAAATTCTTTTTAAGATGGATTTTTTTTTTATCCTGTCCTAATAAGCGGTTAAAAATCAAATACGGTGTTAACTACTTCCAGCAGTGTAGAAAGAAATTTTCTTAGTAAAAAAACACAGTGATATTCTATTAATTGGAGAGTGGAAGATGAATAATTATTTCATTAAAATAAAGCCTGTGGGGGTTAATTGCAATTTTAATGCTTTAGGCTATAAATAGGTCTGAATTCAATGGTAGAAGTGTTGCTTGCTGTTATACATTATTTTTACTTCAATCATGTTTTAGCCACTTGGAAATCAAATTATTGCTTGATAAAGTGACTTGGTGCTTCTTTTTGCAAGTTGTATCCCCTTTAAAATTAATCTTTTAATGCAAGTGCTTTCAAGTGTGATACAGAGAAAGAAAAAAACTTTAAATGCGTGAATAAGAAATAATAAAAATCAAAGCACCCTCAGGAATCTCTCATTTTGAAAGAACTGGGTTGGCTTTTTTTAACAAAAGGGAGCTACAATATTAAACACATGCAGGTCATTTTTAATTGCATTATCTTTGTGGTAGATCAGAAAGCCAGCATCAAACAAGCCCTGCTGGGTACACAGGGGCCAGTACCTGCAGCAAGATGGACAGGCACAGCTCTGCTTCCAAGCTACCAGATGCTGGAGTTCAGTCTGAACTAAAATTACCATTAAGTGGTACTGATGGAACAGCTGTAGCTGCTTTTTAGCCCCCTTAACCACCTGAAGGTGAGGCCCTTACAGCTGAACATGGCTGATATTTGATACAGCTAACGTTTTATAAATAGTACTGCAGAAATCAAATCTGGCAGTTTCTTGGTCGTAATTTGCAGAGAGCAAGTGCAAGAGCCAGTTCCTGACCTTGTCCCTTTTCTGCCTGGAGCCCTCACCCCAGGCTCAGAGAGCCCAGGCATGACTCTGGCACACCTGAACACCTCATTTCAGGCCATCCCAGCCATGGCCAGAGGTCAGGTCGGTCTGTGCCAGGTGCTTCACCGTTGTTCTGGGTGCACACATGAAGGTAAAGATTTTAAGGCTCAAGACCGACCTTTGTCTAAAACTGAGGCCATGCCTCACCACAGAGGTGACAGCAGGAGGCCGGTGACAGGTATTGACTTGTTACAGTCATGGGGTTTGAGAATTGAACGCATGCGTTGGGGTAAGCTGGTCCAGCGGGGACAGATGTCAACCTCCAAAATGCAAGTACAGTCCAGAAACCAGATGGGCCCAGTGTCTGGGTCTGCTCCTCATTCCTGCTCTGCCATAAGGCAGGGGGATGATGACTCAAGTGAAGGCAAGGCCCTTGATGGAGAATGTCTGAAGCATACATGGAGCAGCTGCTGGAGTACACAAGTGCACAGGGGACCCTGCCAGGAGCTTCACACAACCTTCAGATGTGTTATATCTGTGGCTCTCCAGAGGCTTCCAGAAACCTTGCCACAGTGATACGATAATGCAGCATCCCAGACTTAAGTGTTTTAATTCAGAAGTATAAAATGCAGCTGTTATATTTTATCACTGCAGCAAAATGACATTAAGATTTTAAAAAAAAAAAGACCAAAAACAACAAACAACCCGGAACTATGAAACACAGCTTTTACCCAGAAGCCTAAGTGTCAGTACACAATCTCCTTCCTACTCAACTACTAACTGAAAAAGTATACTCCATTTAGATGTAACAGCTTTAAAAATGCTTTGATAAATGCCATTAAGAAAATAGCTGGTTTAGGAGCGATATAATCTAAACATGATTCAATCTAAGTGTGGTTCTGTTGCTGAATCGCTAAGAAACTTGATAGCTAAAGCACCATGTTTACAATAGTTCAGGATAAAGTATTACAAATGATCTTGTAAGTAGAGTAACCGATTGATATAAAACTGAAAAGCTGAAGAAAAAAATGTTAATCTAATAGGTTATCAGCTGGGGGTCTCCCTGTGTAGCATAGAGCAAGTCATCTAGACTTGTATTTTCAAATATTTATCTAACTAAATATGAAGAGAGACAGATTGGCAGCCATCCACATTTTCCAACATCTGGATGAGTTAGGTACTTAACTTCCATCGCAGTCAGCAGGAGTTAAATGCTTAATGTATTTGGATGCCTTAGAAAATCACATTAGGCACTTTACACATTTAGGTGCCTAAATATCTTTCATTTTATGGCCTTTAGTTTTCAAGTGCCTCAGTTCTGTTCTCCTCAAACGAGAATAACTGCATTTGCCTAATTCATAGGGGAACTGGAAAAAAGCAATAAAGACTGTGAGGTGTTTGAATATTGCAGTAAAAGAATGTAAAAAAAAAAAAAAACAACACATGGAGGAAGGATAGACCGAGGGCAAAAAAGCAACCGGATGGTAGGGTGCTATCAGTAATACAATACAAAACCACAATTGTGCAAACACCAGCAGGAAAGAAAGAAGAGTCCAGGAAGTAAATGCAGAGGTATTTAGCAACTGATTCAGACCAGAAAGCCGTCCATTTATTCATATGAAATCAGCAAGTGCAAAATCCACCCTGAGGATGTAGGATACTGTACCTAGGAGATCACCTCCTGTCCCTTTTCATGAAAATACAAAGAAAATACAGATACTTCACTACCTTTCACGCTGGGACAAATGTATTATGAATCCCTCCGCATCTTTTCTATGGATTCAAGCTTCTCGCCTTTTTCTTTGATATCCATATTTCTTTCCCATCAAATAACATGCCCTTCATTCCACTAACTAATAACTGTCACAGCCACCCCACCTCCTCACCTTCCTCTCAAAGACAAACTATAACAGAGACTTGAACCTGAATATCAGGAAAATTACCCTGACTAAAGACAAAGTTTAGTCCCAAGGAAAGCAGATACAACTTCCATGAAATTTTCACCTAAGTGCTCAATATAGGCCACTTACTGGTATCTCGTAAAAAAAGTAAATAAAATCTACTGAGAGAAGAACGGGGTGGGGGGGGCGAAAAAAGACATCCCTTGTACAAGTTAAGCCTAGGACTGATGGTGAAGGGAGGAAGCCAGTAATAAACACACAGAAGCAAAATCCCTGTCCAGTGAGGAGAAGGTCTAGGGGATTTAAGAGGCCTTTTCCATTTCCAAATTCTGTAATTGTCTTGATAAATGTGCCTAAAGCATTAGCTTGCTACAGTAGATCAAGCAAAGTATAAGAGATCAAAGTAACTTATACACTTAATTATCCAATACTGTCTTAAGCATAAAATCAATCCAATCAGTAATTCACCAAAAAAAAAAAAATCAATTCTGCATACTCTAGAGAAAGCAGATATCCATTATTCAATAATTTCTACAAGCTGCTATAAGTGTACAGTGAAGAAAAATGACCTTGAAAGCCATCAGATATGCTCCCAACACTTACCAAAATACATGTGGTGCACAGTACTGAAGCCTTCCCTTGGTAAGGTATTTTGGTTTTGAAGTGGAAATTTCATACAGCCCATAATACTATTTTAAGGTGCTCGCTAAGTAGTGCTTATCATGCCAGCCAACACGGGTCACCTCTGCTGATCCTGGAGCAGTCCAGCAAAATAAATCCTGCTTGCTAGCTCAAGTGACTGCAGGGTCAGAAGGATGCTGAAACTCAAACCCAGAGCCCCTGAGTGTACTACAACCCCATCCAGACCTTGACACCATGTCCACAATCACACTGATAAGGACATTGACCAAAAAACACTCCAAACAGACAGGTCCACACCTCAGCATGAATATGAACCCGCTATGGAGGTTATTTCTGAACCTCCCTGCCATTTCCTCCATTGTTCTCCCATTTTTCTTTCCACCTCTTTAGGGTCTCCAACTGCTCAGCTTCTTCCTACCTGTAGTCATAGCTGCAGTGGTTAAAATATTGCAAAAAGATAAAACATCTCACAGGGGTCCAAATACCTGCCAAAAGCAAGCCCTTCCTTTCTCCACTGCCATTAATGCTGCCATTTTTTGAGGGACGTGGTTTAGTGATGTTGATAGGGCTAGGAAAAGGTTGGACTCGATCTTGAAGGTCTCTTCCAGCTCAAAATGTTCTATGATTCTATGAATCAGTGCTTTATTGTCCATCGACCACACCTAAGTGGTCACAGATCCTGGACTGTTGAGGGAGTCAAACTCAAGATGTACAGGAGTCCCCATCACCTAAAGACTATTCATCCCTGTACTACTTTTGGTACAAAATACTGTATTTATGTGTTCATATACTTTAAATAAATAATGAGGACAGAGCTTTGGCTTTAATGCCTCCTTGCCAGACAGAATGAGAAGCAGGATAGATACAGGTCACTGTTGGTGAGGACATGTACTCACATTACACAGTTTTACACTTGAGTAATTTCCAGATTTCCACTGGCTAGCTGAAATTAGTTACTGTAAAGAAAGCTAAGAAACCTGACTTTTACTCCTGAGGAAAATTCTCCACCATGATAAATCAACTTGGAGATGCTTTAGCAAAACACATAACATGTATTCCTCCCCCCCACCCCCCGGTGTTTACTAGCTTGAACATGTGTTCTCCCCATTTGTTTTCTTTTGGTCTTATGCTTTCTTCTAGAAATAGACAACCATGTATGTTCATCTTTCCTCTCTGTTCCTGCTAGTAGCACTGTATAAAGGCAGGAAAGCACATGACAAAGCTATTAGTAGAACAGTGTGAAAAATAGTTTCAGTCTAATGACCAACAAAGAAGAAAAATTAATTTCAGGTCACCCCAAACTGAACAAGGCCTCCTGGGCCAGTAGGTTTATTCCTCTAGAGCTTCTTCGGTTTGCATTTTCAGCAAATTTCGTAACTACACTCATAATATTTATGTGAAGGCCATTAATGAATATATTAAACAAGTCTGAAGCACAACCATTCTGATTTTTTTCCTGACACATTCATCATCATAGAAAGGTTTGGGATTGAAGGGACCTTTTAAAGATCATCTAGTCCAACCCCCCTGCCACAGACAGGGACATCTTTCACTACACCAGGTTGCTCAAAGCTACATCCAACCTGCCCTTGAACTTCAAGTGATGTGGCATCCACAACCTCTCTGAGCAACCTGTTCCAATGTCTCATCATCCTCATCATAAAAAACTTCTTCCTTGTACACAATTTAAATCTATAGCCTTTCAGTTTAAGCCCATTACCCCTTGTCCTGTTCCTGATAAAAAGTCTTACCTTATCAGTGGGATTGGCCCACCAAACCAGCTCACTACACAGCCAGTGGAGCATTACTCGTGGTGGACGGGGCTGGTGGTGGTTTGGTGTCTTTCACACCTCAAATACCATGCTCAGGTTTGGGCCCCTCACTACAAGAAGGGCATCAAGATGCTCAAGAGTGCCCAGAGAAGGGCAACAAAGCTGGTGAGGGGATTGGAGAACATGGCTCACAAGGAGCAGCTGAGGGATCTGTGGTTGTTCACTGGAGAAAAGGAGGCTATGGGAGACCTTACTGCTCACTACAACTGCCTGAAAGAAGGTTGGAGCCAGGTGGGGTCAGTCTCTCCTCCCAAAGAAGTAGTGATAGGACAAGAGGAAACAGCCTCAAGTTGCACCAGGGAGGCTTTAGGTTGGACATTAGGAAAAAATTTCTTCCTCGAAAGTGTGTGGGAAAGAAGTGGGAGTCATCATCCTTGAAGGTATTTAAGAGACATGTAGATGTGGTGCTGAGGGACATGACTTAATAGTGACCTGGCAGCATCAGGTTAACAGTTGAACTTGATGATCTCAAAGGCCTCTTCTAACCAAAATGATTCCATAATTCTGAACATGTGCCATACCAGTAACACTACACGTATCACTGGAACTTTAGTTACGTACCTATTTTGTTTGTTTTTCCCCTGAATGTGAGCTGGGCTGGCATTTTTCTTTTCCCCTCCAGCCATGGGAGGACAGGGGCTCAGCTGCCCCCCTAGCAGGCAGCAGACCCACGCTCTCCTTGTCAGCCATTTTCCCACCTCGAAGCGCAGGGCAGGACACTGTTTCCTTAGTCATCATTTTCTGTCTCCTCTTGTGCTTTGGTAAAAGTGGTACAAGGTACACACCTCAATACCAAGGACTTCACAAAAGTCTGACATTTAGTGCCCCTCTCCCCAGTGCCCATGCACCTGCAGCCGAGGGGGAGCTGTGGGGCCTGCGTATGGCAAGGCCTGCGCTGCCCTGTGCCAGATACAGCCCCACCACAGGGCTCTGCCTAGCCCCCTCAAAGGCACCACAGGCGCCTCAGGGAAAAGCTATTTAAGAAAGGGCAAAACACCGCCCAGCAGTCAGGAAATTAAGTGAGAAAAACAGCCCTGCAGCACTGAGGGCAGGTGGGAGGAACAGCTCCAGGCCCTGCTGTGGGTATTTCCAGTGGGGAGCTGGAGGACATTTCCCAAAGCAGTTGGGTAGGCCTACAAAGCCCACGCTGGCAAGTTAAACCAACCACACGCCCACGGGCCACACTGGCTTTTCAGGGCTGCCCCTCTTTTGTTTATGCACACAAAGCATTTGGGGAGGAGAGCATTCAAGTGAAGCTTCAAAGCTTTCCTCGAGCTCTTACAGGAACCCTCTGATCTTGAGGGGGAAAAAAAAAAACCATATTCAGCTAATATGCAAATGAGCTTCTGAACAAGATTAAGTATATGAATGCTGAATTTTCTTTCTTTGCAGCTTCTCCCTTTAACTTCCCTATCTCACAGGTAAATACAAGGAGATAAGTTCTTTGTGTCATTCACCCCATCACACTTATAAACTTAAATACATACACACGACAGCTTGTGAATCATATAAGCCATACCACTAATAGTTATTATGAAAATTATTTAAAAACACAACATACTCTTTCATAATCATAAAACCTGCTTCATAAGCTTAAAAGATGACAACTGTAAGAATTAAAAGGCTTGACTGTCCCTACTGTATGTTAAAAGCCTGTATCCCACAACAAAATTATCTCCTAGCTGATACCTGGCATTCTTACTGTGAACCCCCAAGGGCAAGGACCTTTCACTTAGTAATATAAATGAAATTCAGTAGTACAATTATCAAGGTCACACAATTCTTCCGGTAAGGCACCTCAAGCCTTATTGACAATCCCCCTTAGGTTTGCATCTTCAGCAAATTATATAAGCATACTCATATCTCTGCCAAGGTCATTAATAAAAGTATTAAACATGATTGATCCCAAAAGCAATCTATGGGAAGCCCCATCAAAAAACTGGTCCTGCCTGTTGCTGCATCCCCTTGACCAGCTGCCCTAGCTCCACCACAAGCTAATGGTTCTGCACTGCACCAGCATTTGAGTTTTTCAGCCACATTAGCTTCCCATGGCTTAGCTGATTGATTTGGGTTTTTCAGCTGCATGGGTTTGCAATGGCTTCTTAGCTCACTGATCAGGTTTACTGTGCACCTGTAAGGTTACCGCTGCTGGCTACATTATTATTTACACTCTGACTTTGTTTATGTATTCCATCAATTGCAAACTCAGTCCATATAGAAATTAAACTTATTTTCCATGAACAAATCAAGACAAAAAATGGCTTTCTTGAGTACCATTCTCTGAAAATACTGAATTCCATTCTTTAAACTTTCCTAATCTTTAGTAAATATTTTCTCCAGCATTTTTTAGATTCAACTTAAAGATAAGAATACTTTAGGAATTTTTTTAAAACATATTCAATTTCTAACATACTTTCATCAAGCTCGTTCTTTGCAATCAACTCAATTCTGACTAAGATAAACTCACATACAGTATATCAGCATACATTTTCTACAGAACTACACCAAAATTATTGCAGACTGCAGCAAGTACTACAGTGCTAGTAGGGAGCTTTGCCCTTTCTGGGGCCTACCCTAGCAAGTATCACTCAAAAAAACCCTTGATTTTTAGCTCAAACAGAAAAAGCAGCACATCAATTTACCAGTATCTGGATTTGCAGTCAGGTAATGAGGTACACCAAAAGACCAAACAGCAAATGCCTGTGCCTGCCAAATGGGAGGCTCCTTCCCTGCTTTCCTCAACAGTGGGGATGTTTTCCTGTCCCTAAGGTTGAGTGTGAAAATAATATTCTGAAGTGGATTGTATGCAAGCATTGAAACTTGTAGATAGAGCATGTTTAACGAAACCAGTAAAATAGAAGTCCAAGCATTTAACAAATCTTGATTTGCCTTTAAAGTTTTGACCTAAGGAAAAATATTTGATTTTTAAGAAGATATTCCAGATCAGAAAAACAATAGTCAAAAATCCTAATTCTAGAGACTCCCTTCGCATTTTCAAAGTGGAGATAAACTCACAGGCACCTACTCACTTAGACACCATAAATATTTAAGCAGTATCGTCCCAATTAAGATTTGTTACATTTCATTCTGAATTAATCACATAGAGTAAAAGCAACATTATGTTATGGATTAAAGCATACATTCTGTTGAGAAAGAATACCGACATGGAATCTTTCACCTTCAAAACTAAAGCAAAAGTTAGAGTTTTCAGTAGACCTAATTTTCAATTCTGTTATCTTTTCATATGACCCACAACCAAAAACTAGGCACCTATCTCTTCAGCAGATAATCTTACTTGGTTTCATACACATTTTTATTTTTTTTTCTGAGCTGAAAGCATCAAGTAAGCTGAAAGCCCTTATTATCTTCCTTATCATAGAACTCTATAAAATAACGATATTTTTCCATTGCACCTTAAATATATCAATATTAAGAGACAAAAATTTGGCTTAGCTACCAGAATCTAGATTCCCTTATCATAGCATTTTTTAAAAACACGCAATCTCCACAAGCTGCACTCACAAAATTCTAACCACGTATACACTAAAAATTATTTGCATAGCTGCATTTAAATTGGTTACTTTTATCCCCTTAAATATCAAAAGACAAATGAAGCAAGCCCTTAGTATCATAATTATAATCTCCTGCCTGCTCTACGCTACAGTACCACTTCCTCAAGAAGGTCCACACTAAAAAAAAGATCTCACCCAAGCAGCTAGAGAACAAAATCTGTCAAGAAACACTGAATTGCTTAGGCTGCATTTTGGAGATTATTTTACTTGAACACAAATGAAAAATAAATATAGGATAACTTTGGGAGAGTGAAGCCTGCAAGTCAAAAAAAATCTGAACCTGGTCCTACAGGCAGTACTATCAGCGCCAACTACGCTACACCAGAGAATAACATAACATGAAAACCATATGAAAAAAAAAAAAAGCGTCCTACGTACATTCATTTTGTACCTTAGGTCACGAGTGCTCACTCACAAGCAGGTCAGATCCCCACAGCAGCAAGCATCAGTAGATTTCCAAGAAAGTTTCTAGTCCAGTGATGATAAAACCTGTGTATTTTTACACCAAATTGTCTACTTATTATCAACCAGATATCTGTAACCAGTAGGAATTGTATTAGCAAATCTACCTACCAGCAGAAAGTCTGCCCTTAGTCAACAGTCTGGAAAGGAATAGCAAAAGGCAACAAAGCCCTAGAAAAACGTTGTTTTGTGTGGTTTGTAAGGTGATCCTCGTTAGCTAATTAACCTGATAATGTGAAACAAGGCAGTGAGCAATTTTCTAATGGCTACTCCCTGATTAGTTCCAGAAGGAGGGAGATAGTGATTGGTGCCAGCATGGTGCCAACACCTGAATACTCCAGGTGGTATGTAGTCAGAAGGTAACTGTTATTTTTATTGATATCGAAACAGGGTGGAAGATAAAACGTTTGTTGTCCTGAAGGAGGTACACAGGTATTCTCTGTGGATCAAAAGGACTCTTTCAGTCACTTCTTAGCCTATCATTTGACAAATCAGTGTAATTTTCAAAAAATAGTCAACTCTCCTGAGCCTTGTCATTCTTTTTCTACCTATCATCATGGATGAAAGGTTTAACTAAAAAGCTAAAAACAAGATAAATCTTGCAGCCACACCACTGAATTTTCAGCCACTGGTATTACTTTTATCATTTGGCCATATATGGATTTAAACTATAATTTGTGGCCATCAGATTCTTTTTAACTGCTTCCATCAAAGTCTGCGCTCTGCACTGAAAATTAACCTGAGTAAAGCAGCCAAATTTAGCATGCTTGTTTGGGCAGTTTTAGGGTAATTGTTTTGACCTTAATCTGTAATGTTTATTCACAGTATAGCATAAAAGAGCGATGTTGTTTTTTTCACCTTTTAGAGCATTCTAGTGCAAGTTAATCAGGGCACCCCTGTAAACTTCCAGGTAGAAACTACTTAGGAGCTTAAAGAGTAATTCATTGAAAATAAATACACCCCAAAGGTAAATATTTTAAATTTACATTAAGTTTTTCAGTAAAATTCCAGATTATTTCACTATTTCACAATTATTTGACTATTATTTCTTAAGGAAACATTGCATGAAGGTACTGCTTACGATGCAATACAATGCATTAAAACACTTTTAGCAGCTCTAAATCTGTTCATGCAATTTCCATAATTTTGTCTACAGGAAAAAAACCAACAAATTTTTATTTGAAGAAATTACTTCCTTTTTTTTTTTCAGTCTATATGAAAGCAAATAGCAAACATACTCCCTTGTTGCCACAGTTACCAGACTATTAAATTGCCCTTACAAACTTATTCTACAAAAATAAAATAGTTATTCTTCCCCCCTTGAACTGCTGCTTTGATGTGTGTTCAAAGGTGGGTGAGCAAGTGCTAAGACTATTAAATGATTTTTTTTTTTTTTTTTCCTTCTCCATTTTATTTCCAGGGGATTGAACTCCAGTCACATCTAGAAAAGAGCAAATGCTGTCCTGCATGCATGGGAAGAAATAAATGCTCCAGCTAACAGAGTGAAAGCTTCTCTTTCCAAGTGTAAATTCCTAAACTAACATGTGTAAATCATTTCATGGAATTAAGAGGCACACTCAAATACATGAAAAATAACTGGGCAGCAAAAGCAAAGGAGCATAGCTGCCATTAAAGATTTACAGACTTTCAACCAAGGGCAAAAATTGCCTACAGAGAAGCCCCCTTAAGCAATTTCTGGCCTGCTGTGACTCAAGCAGAGCCCGTTGCTCTTCTCAAAAAAAAATAAAAATTAAGCACATTAATTTCATTGCTGGTGACTCCCCCGAAGCTGTCAGCCAGAGGGAGCTACTGCAGGGCCAGGGAGATGACCTGTGTTTCCTAGAGTGCTCCACAGCTGACAGGAAGGAGGTCTGGTGCAACATGCCTGATGCATGCCAATCAAACTTTCCTTTTTGTAGAAAATGTTGGAATTTTTAATGATTTCTGTTAATATTTTTGGAAAAAAATATTTTAATTTGGAAAAAATTAATTAATTTGGAAATAAATGCTAATTTTTGGAAAAAAATTAACACACCGTCCACACTGTAAGACAGAGCGAACAAGAGCCCTGTAGCCTGAAATTCGGTGACAGCGTGAAGACACTTCTGCAGGAAACATTTACCTGCTCTGATGGGCTGTCCAAGGAGCGGGCAGAATTCCTCCTGGCATTTCGCAAGGAGTGAAATAAGCTTTCCAGAAAATTCCTGCCTATCTGTACAATTCACGGGCAGTAAGCAGCACTTCTCAGCTAGAGATGTGTAATGCAGCAGAGGAGTGCAGGTCTGACAGGGTACTCATGGAGGAGGATTAGCTGCAGCTCCCAGACAGGTGGGTGACCTGCATGAGCTTTCTCCTCCATACACCCCTTCTTCTGGCCAGCAGAGGCTTTGCTCTCATCTGCCAGGCTCACCTCCTTGTTACACTCTTCTTTGCCCCATTCGTGTATCGTGAAGAAACATAATAACTGCAGCAAGTTATAATAAGCACTTCTCAGGCTTTTTTAAAGGATTTGCTTTTCTAACACAGAATAACTCTTTCTGTGATGTAATGGTAAAATAGGTCAAGGAGTTATCATAAGGAAGTACGGAAAAATGAATAACACAGTATTTCATTTTTTTCATCTCCCTCTCTGATTTAAGGCTCAGCCTTTCATGATGCCTCCAGACTTCACTCCAGCCTCTTTCTATCCATTACAAATACCTACTTTACTTTTATATCACTAAATCAAAATCTCTACAGCGTTCGCAAGCTAGAAACGGTCATTTACCAACTTAAGTCTAGTGGATGTCCTACGTATTAGTAAAGTAGATAATTTATCCTAAAAGATCCATGTATCACTTTGAAATTAATCTCAGCCTGATCAGAGAGTCTGTCTCAACCTGAGAATGGCAAGGCTTCCAGTATCAAACATTAGCCATGGGCCCCCAGGGCTGTAACCAGCTAAAAAGGGCCGCTGTGAGAAACGTGCCAAAATTAGCATTTGCAATTTTTGCAATGAGGATGAAATGTTATATATTAGAAGAGGGAGAAAGTGAATCCGTAGCTCTGCCTTTTTGCATTATGTTGGCTTTAAATCAAATGAAAACCCAGAAAGGCTTATTCTGAAACAATTTTGCTAGAACAGGTGGATTCATGAGAATTTTGTCCTCAAAACTGGAATCCTTTATAGCTTTCCTTTCAAATGAAAATTTGTTCATCTAAAAGGGGACAGAGCTTTCTCCACAATTTATCTTTTATAGTCTGCAAACCACCCTACGCACAATAATTTCGGCTCCTTCATTTCAGAAGGGAAATGCACATTTTGTTCAATAAAGTACAATAAATATCTCAGGGTTATCTTACAGGTATTTCCATTTCAGAAGAGAAAAGCTCATTTAACCTACGAGCAGAGGTTACTGGCAAACCTGAGGAAGTGAAAGCCTTGTAAGGTCATCTCTAAAAAATTACAGCGTGCTGTTGATTTAGCGATGTAGGAGACTCACACGGGGTTCTTGGCGGCAGGAGGAGAGTTGATTTTTTTAGCTCAAAAGCATTTCCAGGAAATCCATATTGTGCTCTTGTTTTGTTTTAAGCCTTCCCTTATGTTTCTGCATATTGTAAGCTGACAAGCTCAAGTGCATTCAGATATTATCTGTGTACTGAATCACTCTCATTTTAATAGGTCTGAGAGAGTTAAGAGAGACTATTTTTTTTCTCATCCTGAACCAAGGTGAAAAGTTTTTAAAATACAAAAAAAACCTAAACTCGCAAAATAGGTAAATGTTTATTTTCAAAATTTTATATAGTTTCATTTGACTTCAGTTTATTTTTTAAAAATATATTAATCACCAAACTGAATTATGAGATTATACTAATTGATTTTTTTTTCCACAAAATTGTGTAAATAAAATGTTTCCACAATTTCAAAGGTTTTTTCTGATATTTCATGAGCAAGGCAACACCCCGAAAAGAAACCTTTCCCATTTTGACAAACTAGTATTTTCCAGTGACAAAGTCTTGTTACAAATATTTTCTCCAATTTCCAATAGCTCCAAATGCCATCTGTGAAATTCAGACAATTAAGAGCAGATCACATTAGGTTATCAGCTATTTAATTATATTCCTGGAACGGCTTTGCCACTTAATAAAAAAGATGGCTTCAATCATCATGCAAAACCATCCAAGTTTTACGGTATTTTCTCCTGCGACCTTGGCGGTGTCACCTGACATAAAGCTGCGCTCTGACAGAAAAGGCAAAGTAGCCACAGATTCCATCTGAACACCAAACAGACATCAGTGTAACCAGCAGTCTCAGTTGTGCCTTCAGATCTGCCGTGGGAATTGGCAAAAACAGATCGATGCGTTTCCTTTCCTGTAGGGCAAGCAAGATATTCACCTCAAAACGATGCTGGAGTTCAAAGTAGCTGAATTAGTACTTTGGCATCCTTGGAAGCCCACATCCTTGGTGGGATTTTAAAAAGCATGACAGTACTTTAAATGTATCCCACTGATTTTCAATAGAGTGTAAATCACATCTACGATTTTTGAAACTCCACACAAATAATTGTTTTGACAGCAGTCTCTCTGCACGATGAAAAAGATTTAAAGAAACATAATCTCAGAGTTAATGCTTCATTGTACACTAGGATTGTAGACTTCCATACTTGTTAGCAATAAACATTTACATACAACTTACTCTCCCAAAATTTCATCCTTTTCTTCTCCTTTTTAGTTAGAATGACAGACAGAAAACATCTAAAAATATGGTAGGAATAAACTGTCTGATCTACTCCTTTTATCTTTTTAAGGAAGAAAAAAAATGTTAGCACAAAGCAGATGAAAAGAAATGAAGAAGCCACGAAGACAGCTCAGTGACAGAGACCTGAGCACACCCTCCCACAGTGGCAGCACCAAAGCAAGGTAAGGGACTGTACTGATGCCAACAAATGCTGCCACTAATCTTGACCGCCAACCCGAAACACCTGCAAGAATGACCCCTTGGATCGCCTTTGCCATAGCGTATGATTACCTTTCAAGCCTGACTGCCAGATCCAGAGGGAATATTGCATGACCCCAGCAGACACCTGAAGGGGAGTAAAACTGCAGGTCTGTTTTCACATTTTTCAGAGAATCGTCTTAAGTAGGAGGCCAATGGGAAAATGGCACGAGGGAACGACAGGCTGCCTGTGCCACGGCTCTGTGCTAGGCAGCGAAATAACTTCTGTCACTTTAGGCTCCATCACGCTGCCTGTCCTGTCGCTCTCGGAAGAAAACGGGTGATGATCTGTGCGCTTCTACATCCATTTGGGGCACGGACACCCACTCTCTCTTAGCTCATCCAACCAGGAGGAAAGGTTTGGGACCAACTGAGCAGCTGAGCCGCATTTAAAGGGCTGACAAGTTCTCTGTGTGGATCAAAGCTGGGCCATGTCATGTGGCGATGACTAGGGCCTGCGGATTTTGAAGGCAAAACTGTTTGCAAAATTAAAATAAATGTCTCAGTCCTGTCACAGTGTCTAAAGAACCAGAGGAAGAGATTGCTGGCCCATTTAAGTGATAGTTATCTGCACTTCCATTCTCCAAAGCCTCTCCCAAGTAGCATGTCTTTCATCTCCTCCTGTTTCTAAGATTACTGTGTGCTGACAGGAGTGTTTTGAAGTGATCTTAAAGTGCTTTTAAAGGGTAACATGTGGAAATAAATAATTCAAATTTTTCTGGAGTGTTTCTTTAGTGTCTCAGCTTACATATAGAGAGTGCTTTTATGGGGTGCTTACCTGTACAATGGGTTGTGCTCTCTGCTAAGTGTTTTGCCTGGATGACTTCTCAATGCTCTTCTTCTAACACAAAGATAGTAGACTTTTATATCCCTAGTCTGGTCACACTCCCTGCTAGACAAGGGATCTATGTTCAGAGTACTGGACATGACCACTGGCATGATTTTTATCAAAAACACACACACTTTATGATTTAATCTGTAATATTATATGATCTTTGAATAAACTATGCAAAAACAGGAATAGTATGAATATGAGAATAAAAAAAAAATTAGAGATTTTGAAACAATCAGGCTAAATGTAATAATACCAAAACAGAGATTAACGGAATAAATATTAAGGACCTGCAATTACAGCTGCAAGGATATCCCACAGCAACAACAGGTAATGCCAATATCTGATAAAAATTATTTATAAGAAATTATATACGATATGATATTGAGTGAATATAACATTTTCTGATTATGCCTCCTTGCTAGCACATGATCCACATCAAAAGAAATACACATTTTCTTCTGAAAATGCTAGATGTTCTGCTGCCAATTTTTCTTTTAAAATACTCATTTTTTAACACTTGCACGTACACTCAGGATCATGCAGTAAGAGAAAGCCACAGTTAGCATATTCTGTGATGTTTTTCTGACATTTTCTGTAAAAACTACTCATGACTAAAGATTTCAGTAGCTACTGATATGGTTTATAAGCCCTGAAAGTTTCACAGGATAGCAGTCTTTTTAAAAATTGTGTTAAACCTCTCTTTCTTTCTCCTTCTCTTTATAGCACAGTCTAGGAACCCAGCCCTCAGGAGAAAATTCTGGCTGATGGCATCAAAATTAAATCTTTCATGGTGCATTAATGCGTCTTGGAGGGTATAGATTACTGCACAACAGAGCTAAAATTAAACATCTTGGTCTAGGGATGTTCAACAGTTCCATTTTAGATGACGTAAAGCACAGATACTGTTTTTATCTCTCAGTTACTAACAGCCTGCTCTGGTTCACTATTTTGCCTCTGCTTTTCACCACACACATCCACTCCTACCCAACACAGCAGGAGTGGACACAGGTTGGGTGGGTGAAGCATGTGGGCTAAACCAGATCAAAATTTCAATGGACTGGTGTGAGGTCAGAGGGGCAGGGAAATGGAGGTCTCTCTTCATTGCTGCTGGTACAGACCAAACTGAGCATTTACACTCCCAAGAACCTCTGTGCTGCAGCCTGACCTAATTTACCAGATGTAATTAAATACATTTCAAAGCCTGCTGTCTACAGGAGATGGGACTCAATGAGCCTCCAAGCATAAAATTCATGACACTACATAAGGGAAAAATCAGAATAATGTGAGTATTTTGTTTCGAAAAGATGAACGCAGCTAAAATAATGAAGATTGCAGAAAATTTAAGTTGGGTATTTTTACTCATCCCTTCTCAGAACATAAAAACAGTTGCCACTGATCAGAGAGGCAGCAAATCAGCCTCCCAGCACCATTAGTGCCTATCTGTCCCAGCAAGAAACAGAAATGTCTGTATGGAAAAGGCCTTGTACCACAGGGAGACTGGCCAACCTGCTGGGGAAACCTGACATCTTTCCTCAAAAGGTTTCAGGTGGTTTCAGTTGACTCTACAGAGATTATCTTCCTCTCTGCCTTGTAAGCAGCAGTCGTTTATAAATGGCATCTTCTCCTCTTCAGTGCAGTGCTGCACTTGTCAACCCAAGACACATTCTCCTGTTCAGCCTTTCTCAATTCCATGGATACACGTAGCAAGTGTAACCCAGTGATAAGATTAGTGGCTAAAGTCTATTAAGCACTTCTTGAAAGCAACCTTTAACTGACCTGATGAACATCCAGTTCCACCTAGATTTACGATTTACATACTCAGAAAATCCTATTTGACCGTATGTTAGAGCATAGCAATTTTTATTTCCCTTCCCAGCAGATTTTGTCATAATATCAGAGCAAAGTAGAAGATTAAAAATAGAAAACTCCATGGTACTGCGTTGTACCGTATCGTTCCTCCATTGCAGGATGAAAGCAATGAAAACGTCCATTTCTGCACAAAATTTACTACCTATTTGCAAATGGTAAGGTAACTTGCACTTTTTGCTTTCACCAGAAGCATCGGAAAGCAGTAGCTAAATTATAGGCAGGAATGATTTAATATGTTGTAGTGCCAGATGTCAGCTGACCCCTATAGAAGTACCTTTATCTACACCTGAGGTTTGGCACCTCTTCTCCCACTTCATCTCTCCTCAGAAGGCTCGCAAACCACATTTTCCGTGCTCTCCTGCTATTTCTGCTGTTGCTGCTGCTGACAGGAACAAAAAGATGCAGCACCAGGCAGTTTTCTTAGGTTCTAGTTTCAGATAAATGTACTAATCCCTACATGGTACTGATATGAATGCAGAGAGTAAAAATCTTGTATATTGGTAAACTAGGCTAGTTGTCATGAAACAGGAGTCTGGTGGTACACAATTATTAAAAGATTCTACATATGTCTTATGTGTCTCTATTGTCTTTAGTTTTCAACCTCAGCTACTCTAGGAGCACACAGAAGGTAATAAAATGGGTGGGACAAACTAAGAGCCCAAAGAGACAGACTAGTTTGAGGAGCACCATAGGTCTTACCAGGGACATGGCCCTGCAGCCTCACACCACAGGGAATGCTCCTCACATCAGGAAGCACACCCAGCACGGCGGGTCATTCACAACACAGGCTTTCAGCCCACACAGGATTCCATAGGCTCCCACTAGGGTTAGAGTTCAGAGAGTCACAGAGCTCCCAGCTAAAGGAGCACTGGGGCTGCAAAAGGGATGCCAAGGGGAGCACGGCGCTGCACCAACAGTGCTGCCTCCACAGCTTTTTATTTCCTTAAATGGGCCACCGATCACACTGAGGACCTCAGACTCTGGCTGCCATTAGCATTAGGGTCAGATTGATAAATAAAATACGTGCCACCCAAAGAGATATTTCAGATACCCAAGACGATCTTAAATGACACTCTAAACCCACATCTAGGAAGTTCAGTCCTACCTCTCTTGTCTTTGATGGCAAGTTCTTCAGGAGCATCTCCTGAAGAACATCTCCTTTTTCCATGAGCAGTGCCTGTTACTGCAGAGTCCTGTATCTAACCTGAATGGCATGTACATGCATTTTTACAATTAAGCACATTAACCAGTGAGTCCTACTTAAGCTAGACAGCTGTAAAGAGAATGCTGTTATATTACATATGTCTGTACAGGTAATAAACATCAGTGCTGCTTAAACCCATCTGAGTCAGGAGACAGCCAGGCTCAGTGGAGCCTTTAGACTGGAGGAGACAGAGAAGCAGAAAAAGTAGCGTATGTAGCTCAGTGGTACTTTTGGCCTCACCATTGAGCCACTTATAATCTTCATAAATTGCTTTCCCCTCTGTATGTATGTTTTCTTTGCTGTTTAGCATGTAGATACAGATTGTCTATTTTGGAAGGCCCCTGTGGACAGAAGCACTTACTGACTTCAGCTAAAAAATAACAGTAACCTGAAAAAAATAATATCCTGGGCCTTGTCTTCTAACATGAAATAATGCGTATGAGAAAACTCCTCCAAAACCTCAAATTTTCATGAGGTCCCCTAGAAAGTCATAAACTCTCTTGGTCAAAACTGGTCCCAAACTCAATGATAGTTGCACAGCTTTTAGCAGCTTCACAGTGAACTCAATTTCTGGCTCTGTTATGAAATCCTATTTTTTAAAAAAAAAAGGACAAAAAACAAATCCACAGACCTTAAGTTCATTTTGCATCAGATTGAATTAAAGTATCTCAGTAATTAAAGACATGAAAGTTGTAATCACTACTGACAGCCTTCCACAGAGCGCTGGGGGGGGTGGCAGTGGTACAAGCTACCTCTCTTCTCCACCAATAGATCAGTCTGGGACAAAAAAAAAAAACCAACAAACACAAAAAACACCCAAAACCACGTAGTTTGGTGACCTGGATGCTAACTCCACCACAAATTCCTCATGGAAAGCTAATGCATTATTTGCATATATTCAAATACTGGGGGGATTTGTGTGCCTGCAGTTTCTGCCTGCCTCCGGCTCAGTCTGTCTGCGCTACTCTGCATAAGCAGATCTTCTAGAGCACACTTTTGCAGTATCTGTTGAGGCTGTAAAGGCAGGCATCTTTCTAATTAAAGATTATATGTGTGTCATTCTTAATCACCTTAAGAAACGTGCCTTCAATTTTGTCTCCCTGGACAGCCAGTCACTAGCAACACCACACTGCCCCAAAACATGTCCCTGACAGCCAGGGCTGCATCAGCTGCTTCTACGCAAATTCTATTGCCGTTGAAAATCGTTGCTACTTCTGATGGAATATTTCAACCACCTGCATGTCACTGCGTATGCTGATACAGTACTTGGCAGCATAGTGAGTTCCTCCTTTTCCAAAACTAACCGACATGAATTTTCTTGTCACATATGAGCAAACTCCAAATCAATGCAAGTTTTCTTAGGCCTTATTTATTTCTCAAATTAACTCATTTATTTACTGTACACCAAGAATTAGACCAAGGCTCTGACATCCAACAGATAGAGACAACACGTGGCTGCACAGAGTTGCAGTGTGATGTGGTGGGTTGGATGAAGTTGATACAGCTGGAGCACCAGCAACTACTCCTGTCCGGGAAAAAAATTAGACTAAATTTATCCAATATTGGTGGTAATTCCTCATTGGAAGCTGGAAATCACATCATTTTCAGAAAAGAAGTTCTAAGTGTTGTTTCGAGCTTTTCAAGTCTCCAGTTTCCGATGAGAAACTAACCAAAAATATCTTTAGGGCTGCCATGGGACTGAATCTAAAGAAAACATCATTTTTATCTCCAAGAGAAATCCTCAGAAAAGCTCCCATGAGGTGACTGTATTTGTGAACACCGCTGTAAGGCAGCAACAAGAGTTTTAGAAGTCAGATTCGGAAACTTCTGACAGTCCCAGACAGAGGAAAGCAAAATGTCAGTCTTTTACACTTTGTAAAACACTACAATTTTATGGTATTTTGAATTTGTTTTGAATCTTTAATGACAAAACTAGCTGCACATTAGGTGTTTTACCACCGTTTTGAGTGCAATAAACTTTAATAAGACTGCCTTTCCTTTAAAAGGTACTTGGCATTTTCAAAGCTCCAAAGGCATTTTTGCCTGCAACCTTTCTGTTCCTCTTCTAGAAAAGGCATGTAAGCTTTCTGCTGCTCACGTGTTGAATCTTACAAACTGCAACAATTTACGGAGATGGAAACAGAATAAATATTTATTTGTTTACTCTTAATATGCCTCGGCATTCCCCCTTGATTTAAGTTGGAGGGGCAGGCAGTTAAGTTTGACTTACAAAACCAGCTTTCATATTTCTTATTCCTTAGAGAGCAAAAGTTTAATTTTTACAGCATTTTAATCTCTAACTCTTAAAAAATGCGAAGTTCCTGACTACTTTTACCTTAAGTCTTATTAGAATAATCCACGCTCAAAACAAATGCTGGTTTTCTCCCATGATGCTTCCTCTGGATACCTGTATTTGCATCATATTTTATGCTTCTTCGAGATAAACAGATAAGCATAAGTTTTTGGAGTCACATTATTCTGACACTTAGCAGTGAGAAGCACATGGATGATCACTAAAGAAGTAAATCCTCATCAGTCTTCCCCAAACTCGTATCAGTTTCAAGACTAGAAGAGAAGGCAATACCGAATCTTTCAGCTGAATCACGTCAAGTGTTTTAGACTCAAGACAAAATCTGTTACATTCAATTCCTATGTATAAGACAGTATGTTAACAACAAATTCCTTGCCAAATTATTCTTCATTTGTTGTTTTGGGGTTTTATTTTCCAAGAATTGGTTCAGTTATTCTTAAATATGAACTGGAACTATTCTGAAATAATAACAGTTTCTAAACTCTTTGCCTGGTTACCAAAGTCAGCTGTTACTGATCATCAGCCTTAGTACACAATCTGAATTTTTATGTCATTATTAGCATGTGAAATTTGACCTCAGCTCAACACAAAGAGCTTGCAAAATATGATGGTATGTGGTTGTGCAAAGCGCGAGGGCTTCTACTTGAAGTTCCATTTCTATTTTAGAGAAAAAAAGAAAAAAAACCAACCAGAAAACTTACAGCTCTAAAGGCAAGATTAAATTTAAAATATACAACTGCCTTGAAAAATTTTTCATTAAAATCTATCTTAAACTTCCCCCTCAAATATCTTTAAACCTAGACAATTTGAGAAATACTGCTTATTCTTCGGACCTTAAGGACCCTCAGATGAGCCAAACCAACATTTTTTCTTTCAGACACTGTTCCTTGGAACAACATGCATGTGAGAACCCAGTGGAATAGTACTTACTCACACACAGTGTAAAAGCTTGCATAATTTTTTTTAATTATTTATATTTTTTTGGCATATCCCCTGTCAGGAGAAGGAAGCCATGGGACACGCTGACTCACTGGCTGTTTCAGCATGTTAGCTATGCTGTCTCATACCACAGCCAACAACCCTGAACCTGAAAAGCTTTCCATCCACACAGAAGATGGTCTTGCGATGAAATGCTGCAGCTCCTTCTGGAAAATGTAGACAGGTGTATCACTTAAGTATATTTTTATATTGTTAATATATAGGGGATTTTATAGTGTAGCATCTGGGTAAAAAAAAAAGGAAGGAGAAAAAGTGTAAGGAATTGTATTGCCACAGAAGAGAGAAGTCTCATAGCAATTTCTACCGTATGGACTCTTAAGCTGAAGGAAGAGTTTTCATATCTGAAGGCTTTTTATTTAGAAACCACGAAAAAAAGCCAAAACCACCAAGCCACAGCTCTACATCGTCTTTGATATGACCTCTGTTTTTCAAGCTAATTTAGTTTTCTGTAAGACTATGTCTAGAATTTGCATTGCAGAAAATTTAAATAACCTGAAACATCAAGGAAACATCTCCTGTGTCTCAAAGAAATATCTGATGTAGAAACTTTATTTTGCTTATGAACTGGCAAATCTAATTAAAGGTTTACATTCTAGTGACAGATTTGAACACTAACACATATCTAAGAAACAGTCTGACTTCAAAGTAAAATATAAAAGCTTCTATTTACAAATGTTTAGCTGAAGTATTAATACACACACACACAAAAAAAAAAAAAAAAGGATAAAATCTCCTTCATTTTAATCCCTAAGCAATTTTTTTGGAACAAAACTACTCATTGAAATTAGCAACTTCTTAATTCTCACAGATATGGGGAAACATAATATAAACATCTCTTTTAGAAAGGCTTCTGCAAACTTCCAGTTTAGCAACACACGACATGACATATGAGTCCAGTGGTTCCTTCTCAGAGCTTGTGGCTACACCTTCAGCTCTCCCTCATTGTTATCCCAGACTTCAAGGCGGCCTTTTCCAGCTGTGTAAAAAATGTCCTCAGGGACCAGGAGTCAATGGGGAGGGTCCACCTTTATCACTCCCTGCCCACACAAACAATGGCTTTTAGCATTTCAGTTTTAATTGCGGGTCTAAATGTCCTTTCCAACTCTTTCAAAAGACCTCTCTTGAGTCCCTTCCAGCCCTAGGACATATCTAGAGGAGACTTCAACCAGAGGATAGCAAATCTCATCAGCTGCTCTTTCAGGGGCTGAAGGTCTTGATCACTAATGGGAATTGCCCCTTCTCCTTAGACACCTCACTAGCTTCCTGTCCCCCTGGCTAACGGACCTGGTTGCCCCACCAGCACACGTGTAAAGAAGCAAGATCTTCTCTCTTCACCTGCCTGTGCTTGTCCTCCATTTTCATAGTCACATTTAATTATAGCAAAAGTGCCTGATCTTCTTTTAACCAACAAAATCTTCATCGAAACGACTGTTGCAGTATTGTATGTCTCTTAGGTCACTAATTACTAAAATGTTATTGGATTGGAAATCTAAAGTGAATCTCATAGTAATTAAATAAAATTTAGAAGCTGGCATTAGAATCGACATAATCATTGGCAGGCTACTGATCTTAACTGTCCAAGAGCCACCTACTCAAATGGGATTAAGGAGGAGATCGATGGGAGTTGCATATCATCTCAGTAAATCGTAAAGTCGCCCGTAATTTTGTGTGAAATGAATGTGTTTAAATATTCAAAAAGTCTTTGCGCCATAGTAGAGCGACCATCTAAACTCACTCTTGGCATAGTCATTAACAGTGCAACCACATGTTTTCAAAAGCAGTTTTGAAATCAAGGAACAACTGCTACAAACCCACGGTCAGATGTGATCCCGTTCCAGCAGCTGACGGAGTCACCACACATCTGCTGAGCCGGTGCAACCTTCTGTGTGTTCCTACACAGACCTGATTAACCGAGCCCAGCAGAGCGCAACAAGCGGCTGTGCAGCACCTTCCCTTCCCAGCGTGGCTCCGTCAAAACAGGCAACGGAGCAGCTGCAGTGCAGCTTGGCTATTGAAACCTGAGAAAAATCCAGGCGTGCTTGAACTTCCCCTGAAAACATCAACTTCTGAGCGTATGCGTAACAAAGCTGTTATTACTCTGGTTATTAATAGCTATTTATCAATTACACTCAGCACCTGCAGCAGATTTCAAGAATTACTCCAGTTTCACTATTTGATTCCATACACGTTTCATCAGCACGCTGCTATGGCACGCGTTAGACGTGCTGGGTATTCCTCCAGCACGGCCGGTATTCTGCAGAGAAATGATGCCTCCAGTAAGGCCAAGAGTCGACCTCAAGAAAGTTGTACTATCAGGTTGCCTAATAAGATCATTTGATACATGTTGATTACACTCAACGCCACCAGCTTTCATTTGATCAGGCAACTTGGATCATATCATGCCTTTGGGGAAAGGAGGGCAAAATCCTCATAAGTCACCACTAAATATATAAAGCTACATTATTAAGAAACATAACTCAAACTCCAGCAGAGACAGAGCCAGACCGATTTTCCAGCTCTGTGGCATTTCTCACTGCAAGACAAGGAAATCAATCACATGTGGCTGGGCAGGGAAGATTTTCATTAAATGTTTTCCTTATTTTTTGAATCTCTCTTCTGTTCTTCACAGAGCAATGAAGATCGTAACTACATCACGTCATTACTTTGGCAATGCAAACAGAATAAAAAATTATTCATACTAGCATTTCTTGTTTACAGAATATATTTCCTCCAAATTTTAGATCATTCTATCTCTTTAAGAAAGGTGAATACAAATAATATAAATCCTGGCTGAGAGGCAAAAAAAAACCAAAACAAACAACAAACAGTACTTTGAACAAAGAACTGCCACAGTAATTTTTTTTTGTTCACTTTCAAGAAAACTAGGCATAAATGCTAAACATTATTCAATGGGATATTGTTTTTTTGAAATGCAAACCATAAAACGTATCTAGGGAAATAAAGCGAAATAATCTGGATTGCCAAAACCATTATTGACAAAGACCAAAAATAAATTAAAATGGGAAATCAAAAGGAAGTAATAATTTTAAGGGGAATGTTTATAAGCAATTGGCAGCACAGTAGTAAATAAAAACTATGTGATTCCAAAGGGCATCTGTTCCAGCTCCTCCCAGGCACAAATACGGCACTTCCACCGCTGCCCCAGCAGAGCTCTCTGCTGTTGCTGGGGAATGCACATGGGAGGAAAAGGGCCAGGAGCGACTCTTCCCTCATGGGTGCTCTGCCACTGGCAAATGGACTTACCTGGTGATTGCGGGAAACACCAACAGGGAGAAATACATTAGCAGCAGTATTCTGCACCTTGTCTGAGGGCCTAAGGCTGACCTCTAGCTTACGGGATACCTGAACATTTGGCAGCAAATATTAAAAAAATCGGGAGGGAGCTTTAGATGCCATTCAAGTTCAGACTCTGGATGGGTTTGATATACTTTGCCCACCAATGGTCCTTCCATGTTCAGGTCCTTACTTAAGTGACATAATGGTATTTTAATGGGAATTCAGAACTCATCTATGCAGCGACTCTGTCCTCCTAAAAAACAACTGGACTTTTGCCACTTTGTCTTAGAAAGGAACAAGACTGGAGTTTCGGAGACTGGTCATACAAAGATGTGCAGTGGTCCTTCTCTGGGTCACCTCGCTCAGGCAATTTTTTCTGTGAGCAAAGAGACTGTAAGTCAGATATACAGAGTGTAAGAGAACAAAGTCATTATTTATTGGGTGATGTGCACAGCAGATAACTAGGATGAATGAGCAATTATGCTAAGGATTAAAACTCTCTCCATCCAGATGAGACTCTGATCAGTCTCTGCTGGCCAGGGAGTTGTCATTTGATGGAAAGGATGGGTCAAAATGGGCCGCTCCTTCATTTTGCTGAGTTTCCATCTTCTGATTCTCTTTTTTTCCTTTGGGTTTTTACAAACTGTTATGTCTCTACTTTTCCTCTTCAATATTGTTGCATTTCAGCTGGGTGTTGAAAAGATAGGAATGCTCAGGGTCTCATTATCTTTAATACTAACTCCTCAGCAGCCTTGCACAAGTCATTTAAGCTTCCTTTGTCTCAATGCCCATCATCAGAGGGAATTAATAGTGCTTAATTGTTCATCATGTTAGCATGTGGCAAGAATTTGACCATTTTTTCATGTGTTTTTTGAAAATGGTAATTGTCACCCACAGAAAATTTGAAGTATCACAGACCTGACTCAGGAACATGCAAGAAAACCTCTGGAAAGATGAACTTTTGATTAAACAATGATTACGGGATTAGGTCTGTTATTAAAAAGATTAAACCAGTCTATTATCTTTCTCCATAAATCATAATGAATAAAGAAAATAATACTGAATTTAGAAGAGTTATCAGTATAATTTTAGTATTACTTCTTATTTTCATTTTCTTAGAAACTTTACTTTCTCTATTTTGTAAGCAAACACTGAGAAATTGAAATTTAGTATTTTCAAGCAAGCCCTCTTACTGAAAACATTTACAGTATTTTATCTCTTTTCCTCCCCTTTTCTTCTTAAAGCTTCATCAGCTCATTACCCGCTACCTTTTAATCTACATGAGACTTCTCTACTGGAAGCAGGATGAAAAATATAATAAAAGGAGAAAAAGTTAGCACAAAGGAAGGTATGATTCCATAAGACACAAATTCTTCCATGTCTTCCAGGCTGCCTCTCATCAGCTGGGAGGGAATATTATTGACAACTCTGCTGCCATTGCTAGTAATTTAATTTTCACCTTTTTCATAGAATCATATAGTTTGGATTGGAAGGGACCTTTAAAGATTATCTAGTCCAACCCACCCACAGTAAGCAAAGACATCTTTAACTAGATCAGGTTGCTCAGAGCCCTGTCCAACCTGACCTTGAATGTTGCCAGGGATGGGGCATCTACCATCTCTCTGGGCAACCTGGGCCGGTGTCTCACCACCCTCATTCTAAAACATATCTTCCTTACATCTCTTCTGAATCTCTTCTCTTTTAGCTTAAAACCACCTCCCCTTGTCCTGTCACAACAGGCCCTGCTAAAAATACTGTCTCCATCTTTCCTGTTGGCCCCCTTTAAGTACGAAAAGATTTCAATAAGGTCTCCCTGGAGCCTTTTCTTCTCAAGGCTGAACAACCCCAACTCCCCGAGTCTTTCTTAATAAGAGAGGTCTTCTAGCCCTCTGATCATTTTTGTGTCCCCCCTCTGCACCCACACCAGCAGGTTATGTCTTTCCTGCACTGAGGACCCCAGAGCTGGAGATAGTACTCTCGGTGTACTCTGTGAAGTAAGAGTATTTTACAACACAGCTACATTTTGAAAACTCCCAGCTGCCTCTACTGCTGATGGCACTTAGATAGTGGCTGGCAGACAAGAACTTTGATGCTTCCCCCATATATTTGATATCTTCAGCCTTAGGGGTAGAGTGGTTCCAGACTGGGTATTTGGCTATGTTCTTGGAAATTAAAACTATCAAGATACTGATTAAAAAAAAAAAAAAAAGTGCCATTTGCTTGATATTCAGTGAATCAATGCTCCGTAGGACTGGGCCCACTATTAAAACAAGTACCTAGGGACTCTGATTTCTCACTCCATTGTGCATTAGGATGGCTTATAATTGATTAATGATGTATACAGTCTCAACATTTTACTTTTACTGAACATTTTCATTTTACAATGGCCAGAAATATTTCCATTATAAGTCTTTAATGGCAGAAATAGCTTGTATCCATCTTCTATCGACTGTCATCTGCTATGCATTACTCTGTGTCAGAGGGATGAGTCATTACTGTTCAAGAACACCAACTTTATTAGAGAGCCACCTATTACATCGAAAAACTGCCATCCAGCCTTTTCTCTTTATATACTTACAATTTGCATTTATCTTTTTACTCTTCCAAAATGCAACTTCTGAGAGATATTTCCTCTAAGATGTTTTATTGTTTGTTTACGGTAATTCAACTACTTTATCAGCCACTTAGATGATATATTTACTCCGCTACTTCATCTGGAACATGGAGTTTCCTTTTATGTCTATTAATCTACATTGCACTTTCTACAGCAGAGTTGTAGCTATTCAATAATTTAAACTTTGACATTATGAGACTTTGTCAAAGATTCATAGTACTACTATTCTGGAGAACTCTTACATTACCATGTATTCTATACTGGTCGGTATTCAACATATTGATTTTAAAAGTTAAAATATAAATACTAATTCTTTAAGTGTGCAGGGTCACACAGGTCATCGTTAGAAACAGTTATAAAATAGAAGCTAAAATGTGTGTTAAACTGTAATGTTAGGAATTTCATTCCTTTGCTCTAAATCTAGAAATCATTAAATACTGATCTGTGAGGTTTCAGATACATACTGTGTGCTTTCTCCACAGTAACAACATACAAGAAATACTGGAAAATAATGAGAACATTGCACTGCTCTTCAAAAAAAATAATTGAGCCAACCAAGAAGAAGGCTTGAGAATTGTTAGCGTTTTTAAAAATACTGTACCATCAAAACCAAGTTTCTTTCCAAAAAACACTCTATCAGTTGCAGGCACTTTTCCAAAATCTTGCAATGCATTTTTTTTCTGCAGAGTGTGCAGCATTCATCAAATGAAAGTATACAGTACTTTTTTGATTACAGTTTAAAAGTGAAACACAAAAATCTTGAGTCTCAAACACTTGGGTCTTTTTTCATTCAAACTCATGCTGTATTATTTCCATGGCATCTAACCTATGTCAGCTTTATTTTGTAGGGCTTTGTACATACAGCATTCAGAGGGTGACACATGCAGAAAAAAAAGCGTTTAGAAATCTTTCTCAACCTGAGAAACAAGCTTTTGAAAATCCTCCAATGATGATTTTTTTTTCTTTATCAGGATTTGGTGCTAAATGATTTACATCTGGATCTATAAAAATATGTCTCAGGGAGAAATGGGACAAATTGGTTGAAATTTAAAAGCTTTTTCAGTAATTCCATATAAAAATACAAATATAATCTATAAAAGCTTTTTTAATTACAGAAATCTTGTTAGGTGCGGTGACCCAAATTCCGTATTGGCCCTGCTCTCTCGTGGCATCAAGAGAGTTACTACAGCAAACAATTTTATGCATAACATTCATTCTGAACACTGCCTGAGACTACAAATACATTTATTTTGTGCAGTTACAATCCGGTACAAAAATTACAGAGCTGAGCTAGGAGCACAAGGCCAGGGAGAGAACAAGTCTCTGACTTCCAATGCTATCACATAAACCAGAGAAGGGATCCCACATTCTCGTTACAACTTGACATGGTTCCCTACCACCTGACTTTTGGAAGTTGGCAGCGCTCAGCTGAATCCTTGACTCGGACCATCGCAACTGCAGCCCTACCTGGGGCTTCAGCTGGTGCTTGGGATACACAAATAGCTCGATTCAACACGTCTGAAGCTCAATCCAAATTTAACTTGCCTGCCTCAGGATCACTACAGTGACCCTACAGCATTTTGAGCCAACATGTATGGCAAGAAACAACAGAAAAATGCAAAATTCTTACGGAAAGAAAAAAATAAAAGAGCTGTTTAGTTATATGACTTGGTATTTAAGTACTGGATGTTGAAAACCACAGCTGCCCACCAATAACCAAGGGGCCTAAATCCAATGGCCATCTAAAATTGTTTTTTTTTCATTTCATAAGAGCCCTCAAATCTAAACTGCTTCTGATGATGCTAAATATCGCCAAAGATATTTTCAAAATATTTTAAAATAGCATTTACTGCTTGATGGGTTTCTCCCATAAATGCGACTTCACTTGGGATGCAACAAGTGTCACTAGAGATTTCTACATAACTGAGGGGAAAGAAGCTTCCAGAGAGTTTGGGAAATGTTTAGAGAGGAGCAAATACCACAAAAATAGAAAACCATCAATATTTCCTTAATTTTTTCATGGATTTGTTTTCATGAGCTTTTGTTTGCGCACTGCAAATATTTGCATAATCAAGTTCCAGAGACATTAATGTTCCTAGAAAACACATTACAGCTGTTGAATTATAAAACTGAGATTTTTCAAATTCCAGACTAAATCTATACCCAGAAAAAATGTGCTCATGGATGTAAATTGAGATTTAACTGAGGGGAATTTGCAGCTTAAAAATTATCACAGGGAAAGCGAGTCGTGGGTAGCATATGTTTGGTCTTTAAACAGACAAATCCTTGGTTGTAGTGACTTCCAGAAGACAGATACTATTGTGTGACAAATTAGTTGAAAATATTTCTTGCATGAGCAGAGTCCTACCACCTCAGGGCTGAAAACAAAAATCAAACCGAATACAGGTGCACACACAAGCAAGGTATGTCTGTAGGATGTGCCATCCACAGACACGCCTCTTGACGTCACCAGAGTAGCTCTGAGGGATTCATTTTGCTTCCCCTTCTTGTTATTCAGTCATTCTTTCTCTTCCCCCACCCCGCTTTCCCTGCCAAAATGCAGGTGCCCTAGGCTCAGCTGAACAGAACAATGCAGGGACTAAACCAGAGTCGATTCCCTCCGGTGTGCCCAGCAGTTGGCATAAGCTCGTTTCATGCCAGGGTCGTTCACTTGCTTGTGACTCTGCCACGCGAAGAACCTGCACGTACCCAGAAGGAAACACAAGGCCACAAGGCCCTTGCACTGTGGCACAAAGGAAAGGAAAGTGAGAGGCCTCTGCTCCCCTCGCCGCAGCGCTGAGGTCACTCTGACCGTCAGGCAAGCTGGGCCAGTCTGCCAAGTCAGCAGGTTTTCTCCCACCTCCAAAAGAGAAACAGGTAACTGAAAGTTTGCCTTAATTCCATGGGAAAGCTCAACGTAAACAAACAGCTGCATGAGCTCTCCCTGGATGAAAACTGAACACACCCGAGGTAACAGAGCATGTGAGCCTACCCCAAACTCCAATTCTCTGCTTTTCAGCTCCAGCTATTAGACAGTGTGTCTTGTACTAAAAAAGGTTGACTAAGTAATTATTGATACATGTATAAATTACAGCAAGGAAACCTTTAGTCAATCATTCCAGCAATGCTAAAATGCTATTATGGGTTTGGATTAGCAGGAGCCAGGGGAAAGGATCCTGACAAGCAGCAGAAACTAATACATCCCACAAGGGGCCAAGGAGAAGCACAGCAATTTCCTTCCAGCCTCATGGAGGAGCAAGGTTAGGACAGAGACTGAATAAACAGACTATCGTGCTGCTCAGCACCACGCACACTGGATTTGCCTGTACGGGTAAAAAGCGAGTGAGGGGAAAGCTTAAAAGTTTTGGGGGCTTGATTCCTTTCAGCATTTAGGAGCTGCAATGGTAATCTCAGAACGTGTTCAAATTTATTTATATTGACAACAGACAAATAGGCTAAAAAAAAAAAAAAAAGTCTCCTCTCTTCCTGAGATTTACCCAAAAAGCTAAAGTAAGCTTAAAGTCCTCCTTGCTGTTCAGTGGAACCAGCCCTAGTTCAGGTTTTGGGATGCTCACACACAGCCCATAGCGTTGAATGCGGAGGGAACCGCATGTGCCACTGCCCCCACGGTGCACACGGAGATGGGGACGCAGCAAAGCCAGACCCACCACAGCCAAAAAGCGATGCCACCGACCGCCTGGGCCCAAGGAGGCAGTGGGGCTGGGCAAGGAGCTGGAGAGGCCATCGGGGAGGTGAGGCTGGGTCTCATGCCCACTCCCCTCCTCTAGCCAGTAAGAAGAAATAAAGTAAAAGAGAGGCAGGTTTTGGCTGTCAGTTATCACGCACAAGGAACTACAAAAGCTATTTTTTAACACGACACTCATGTCCGCAGGTCATCTCTGCAGCAAATATGAAGAGAAGTGTTTGTGGCATTAATTCTGCACTGGCAGACTGATGCGGCTTTCAAGCTGAGTAAGTGTTCCATGCTCTAAAGGCAAGGGAAAAAAGATTTCTTTTAGATAGATCGCTTAATTGGGAAATCAGGAATTCTCCCGCCTAAGCAATTGATTTTACAAAAGAAAAAGAGTGTATCTCAAAATGTAAACCTGCTATTAATCTATTATATCCAGGAAAAACTAAGCCACCAGATAGACACTTGCCTTTAAAGTTGTGGTTACAGCAATGTAAAGACATAAATAAGGCTAATAAACCAGTATTATTTAAATAGTTTTTTCATGTCTTGACTATTGTACTGAAGAGTAAATCCAGACCAGGACACACCGAGTTGCCAGACTGCTGACTGATCATTTCCCCCAGTGGCAGGGAATGAGAAAATGGGGTCCCCACAGGGACACTCAGCCCTCACCACTGACACCTAACAGGTTTGGAGACCAGTTTCCCTTTAGCTGAATGGACTTTGGGATATGGAATCACAAGGCACTGGAGAACTTGGAACAAAGCTCCAATACCTTCTTGTACCCAGGAAATTTCCTCACCTTACAGAGGAGCATGAACGGTGCATTTACTGCCACCAGTGTAACCGTCAGGCACAGCCATCTGTCCCTACTACCTCTTTACCCCATGAAAATCCTTGAGCAGGTCTTGGTTTCATCAGCACTCACCCACAGGGTGAAACAACTCTCTACCTATCGCTCCTACACATGAAAACCAGGGCTCTCTGATCAACAACCATAGGCCACATTGCCAGCCAGGAACTGCCCTCGGGCAAAGCACAATCAGAGCAAAGGAGAATTGGGATCATGGAAGGGGTCAGATGCATGACCCTTGCCCATGAGTTAGCGGCAGAAGGAGGAACAGGATTACCACCTTAAAGAACAGCCCTGACTTTGAAGACAAAGTTCATCTTTTTAATGATATAAAATTGAAAGCAAATTTGATATTAAGTGCTAGCATGCCGTAACTTTCTCAACTATAGGAAAATAAAACTACTTAAGTATCATCCTTTAATATAACAACATCAATTTTTCTGTGCTTAGCAACTTGCTAAGCACCTCTGATTCTTGCTACCGTAAATCACAGGAGCTTGCACACTTCTGTAAAGTAAATAGCTTTAATTTTGATTTCTCCACAATTGTGTTAGAAGTCTGTGAGCAGAAGTGTCACTGAATTACTCTATCTGATGTTACTTACTAAGGTAGCTCAGGTTTTAAAAAAAGAAAAAATAGGCTTATTATTATTAGAATATTCATTTTTACAAGCTACATCAATTAAAATAGTACAGACTAAATTTAAAACAACTTATAATTTGTAAAAGGCTGAGTTTAACACCTACATACTGTAATTGCCTCTCACAGTCCTGAAGTGTTATTGCACAGGTAGTTACATTTGGACAAAGATTACCAAAGCATTATCTTTGTATGCTTCCAAAACACATTTTTTTAAAGGGAAAAGATTGTATAATTTGCATAATGTCATCACATTTCCAACAAACTCATGGTTTGGGCTTTTTTTTGTTTTAGTTTCTATGTTACTAAACAAAGCAAGGGACATAATTATAACTAGCCCTTTTTATGGTTCTTGGTTTCTTCCCTCGCTTGTCTAGCTCTTCCAAACATGTAAACAAAAGAAGGTATAGAAAGCCTGTGTAATGTGGGCAAAGCAATGGGTTTTTTTTCCCAGCATGAAGCCTGTGGACACCGTGCTACCTTGCTTCTAGGGGGTCGTGCTGAGATAACATTGCAAACCTCACCTCTGACACTTCTCAATAAAAGCACGTTACCTCTGTCCCCTGGTTTCTCTTTAAGGCTGTGACTTTCTGTAGCAATTGTAGCGTGCCTGGCCAGGTCTAGCAATGTAATCTAATCTAACAGCCAATATCCCCAGTAACGTCCTTTTAGCTGAAGCTACAATACAATACTTCTTTCTAATCTTTCTTGACTTGCCAGCTGCATTTTAAGTCAGTCGCACTCCGAGATCCTGTTTTCCTGTGACTCCTGTGCCTCTGACTTCTCCTGCCAAGCTGCCATCATCACCTCAAGGCGTCCTTTAGATATCATCTGTTTCCTTCTCAACTTTCTGCAAAACAGGGCTCACCCTCCACATCCTTCTCCTTCAGTAAGGTCACCCACAAACTCAAACTGAACAGACTTCTTCCATTGCTGAGTCACAAACTGGTTCAGTTCCAGTCTCCCCCTTTCCAAACTAAAATTTCAGATTGTTTTTCTGGTAGATCCTGAGGGAAGAGGTCAGTAGTTCAACACTAGCATCAGTAACGGTAAGCTTTAAACATCCTTGGCCTCTATCCCGTTTCCCTTGAGGACCCTGGATGGCACCAGCATTTCCCTCTTTCTGGCACTCCTGATGTGGGGAAGAGATCCATTAGATGTAATTAGCACCTGCCCACCACTCAGCTTGTTAGTTGGTGCTCCCTTTGCCATCAGCACTGGGAAACTAGCATTTTAAGGCACAATTCACTCAAACTATTTTACTGGATAAATTTAATATGAAATAAATTTCACCCTCATCTGCAGCAGCTGCATTACCTTCTCAGCTCGGGACTGTGGAGAGTCTTTCATTAAGCTGATGACTCTGATTCCAGGTGTTGCCTTCCCTTAGGTACCTTGGGTTGGTGTATATTGCCGTGAATCCCTCTTAACTCCATTCAGTGTAACCAGCCTGCACGGCTGATTCCCTTTCTTTGAAAAAAAAAGCCCCTGAGGCATTCTGCCACTATCAGGTGCCTCATTTTTAAGAATCAGAGAGGTTAATTTGTAGGTGCCTAAGATGATTCTTTGCTTCTGGCACATACTGACAGTAACACGGTGTTGTCAACACGTGAGAAGTCAATGTCTCTGATCCAAAAAACTGTCAAACGATTAACACAGCACAATCACTAACCTGCATCTTGTATAATTTAACATCTATAATTCAGTTTGAGGACTTCAGACAAAAATATCTTTAAACATGAAAGGTCCTAAATAAATTCCAAAGCAATCTTCAGTTGGTGGACAGCATGCAAGTCTTATCATTCTGAGATTAATAATGAAATACTGAACAAAATAAGCACAAAATTATCTTCACATATGTTTAGTAAAATAGTTTTGGATTAAAGAATGAGAAAGATTAAATTCCTCATGATGTGGTATCCTTTCAGGAAAGTGTTATCTAACACCTACAGACCCACATCTTAATTGGCTTCAAAGAGAATCAAACCTAATGCCTTATTTCTTGAAGTTACGATTTGCGTTAGGAAAATTTTTCTGCGATTACAATCCAGGAAAGTACTAACCTACTATTAAATATCATTTATCATTCTGTGTGTGTATATTTCTGTATATCAGTTTCAAAGTAACTGCCTTCTAAATTTCTAGAAGTATTTTTAAATGGAAAGCTCTAAATTGTATCTGTATTAGAACACACTGGTGTGTGTGGCTATATACATTACATACATTAATTCCATACCACAGAATCAGTGTAATACTTAAACATATAAAAGTATCTAACATTCACCCTGTTTGCAAATAGCTTTTACATTTTATGAAAAGAGCAGGGAATTAAGAATGGAAAGGTTTGAAAGCATATTAACAATTTGTACAGGCAAGGAAGAGCCAACAAGCACAGCCCACGAGCAAGTTCACAGCAGGCAAAAAACCGCGTTCCCCTGCGAGGAGCGACCCCAATCACCTCCACCGCTGGGCAATTGCTGCTGGGATCTTCTGTGCCCGAGCATCAGACCTATGCTGACACTGCAGCACTCCTTGCGGCATGAACTTGGATTTGATAGCATCTCACCTGAAGAAAACTAATCTTGATGCTACCTTTGACACAGAGCAATTGTTTCTTTGTAGACCGGAATGGGAAAACAGAAGTATTTCAAGAAGTTTTTTCCTTATTCCCCATTGCAATTTTTCATTTGTAACCGTACAGCTTCTTACAATGAAGGAAGGGTTGTTCTTAAAAGGAAAAGGCACTGGTTATTCTCTGGTAGTACAGATGTTGACAAGGAGACCTAAACAGTACACAAAGGTCACGTGTGGAAACGGGAAGATTTACAAGTTGTGATTAGTTCTTCAAATTTCCACCTTACTCACCCTGTACATACATATGTGTCATCATGGCTGTATTTTTGGTCTGTGAAATACTAATAAATCACACTAGCAGTTCCACTCAACCCAAATGTGATGAAAACCAGCTTGCAAGAATGGAAGAAAAGCAATTGAGGAAGACAAGGATGCAAAAGAGCCCCAAATGTTTTCACGGAACAAGACTCAAGGCATTTCTGTCACGCTCCAAGCCAGTCTCTTTGATTAATGCTATAGCCACTTTTTGCATCCCCTCATGGGTCACTACACACCTTCAGAGCCTCAAGAACAGGATAGACACAAGGTTATACATCTGTTCAGCATTTACCAAAATAAAAATACTTATTTTGTTCTAAATACGCATTTTGAGATGGTCACACCCAGAAGGTGACAGCGACTTGTCTTTCCTGTCACCAGCAGCCCCCAGCCTCCACTGCCACCTCCGCTGGGCACTTGCCCAGAGCTGTGGTTCCTCACGTGTTTCCACATGGCACGACAGTGCTCTAATCATCTAACATCTTAGACAAAATACCATGCAAACCTATTAGGAGTTTTAAATGTATCACTTCTTCTTGTTTGTTTTGGGGTTTTTTTTGCGTTATTATGCTGCCATGGACTGCCTTCCTCACAACGACACGGTCCTTACTACGTGTGTCCTTTGTTACGTATTATCCTGGATAATTCATAATTGAACACTCCTTGAGATTATCTGTTAGTGACTCGCTTTTGATGTAATGGATTTCAGAAACACTGTTCTCGTTTAAGGGATTTATCTCCGAAACAGGTGATAGATTTGAACGACTCACATACTTGCACAAAGCCTGGTTTGTGCACGTCCTGTGGGCATTTAAAGATCTAACTTCCTAAAGTTTCAACCTGAAAAGTATTAGTGAGCAGCCTTAAGGAACAGGAACAGCTACAGTTTAGTACCTCTGTCTCTTCAGGAGGAGGTGTGTGTGTAGCAGTTTGCAGGAGGAGACAGATGTTTTCTGCTAAGGTGCAGGTTTAGTATAAAAATCTTAGCTGCTGCAAACACACCGAAGTCCACAAGAGAACACAACAAAACCCTTTTAAATATGTGCTGTTCAACCTAACTGTAAATAATAAAACTGTTAGTAAGCCACTGTTCATCAATTAGTGAGTGTTAAATAAACCTAAAATGTAAAACTTCCTGAAACTGTCCCTGGATACTGATGAAAGCTGCTGCAGAATTTTTGCTAAGGCCATATCTTTGCTTGCCTTTTGTAGTTTACAGTCTAAAAGCTAATGAATAAATAAAAGTGAAAGGAAGGCAGGGAAGAAGAAAGAGTAGAGTAAAAAGGTATAACATACATATTATATTACACAGTAATTATGTGCTTCTGAAATGCCAATTAGTAACTCCTTCCATGGTCTAGCTCACAGTCGGATCAATATTAGGTTGATAACAGCAGAGAGTCATGATCTAGTAGAGAATGTTTTATTATTAAAGGATGCAGAAAGCCACAGAAATACTAGCTTAACTCTTTGTTTTGTTGTTGTTTTAAAGTGTAAATTGTAGTCCCAACTGTGTTAAGAGCAAGACATACGTATTTCTGCTCCACAGTCCATGCAATTTCAGTACAAATGTTTGTTTTAAAAGAATTTATAAATGGCAGGCTCTCGCCAGCCAAGATAATAATTATTTTCTATTTCTGGGTTGTGTTTTGTTTGAGTAGGGGTTTTTTTTGTTGCTTTGTTGTTTTGTTGTGGGTTTTTTGTTGTTTTTCCTCTAAACAAGGCAAACAATGTTTTAACAGATGTTTTCTCTGTCAAGGAAAAAAAATAATAATAAAAAAGACATTTGGCCACTAGTGCAACATGAAAGTGCACAACAACAGAGCAATTCCCCTGGAAGAGCTAATTCACTTGCTTTGTTGACAAGATGAGCCAAGAATGCAAAGATTAAAACCAGGTTCTTTGCCATGGGGTTGCTTCTGAATTTGAGGCTGTAATGATACAGAAATAAGACAGGTATTTAGCATCCCCAGCTAGATCCTAAAAGTTACTATGAGATCTGTAATAAAAAAAGATCATTATTCTTAGTACTGTCAGCAAGGTAGTAAGATTTGCAATCATTTCAGAAAAGCTGCAAAAGGCTTAAAGGTAAAAGGCGGATTTATTCAGAGACTTTGCATTTTATCCAAGAGGTTTGGTAACTTTGAGCTTTTTTTTCTTGTTTTATATTAGATCTCCTCTGTCAGCTTGTTTCTCTGTCACCAAAACTACTTTGGATGCAGTAGACACAGTTTTCAAGTGCTCATCGATGCAAAAATTTGCATCCTTCCCTCAATGAAGAGAGATGGGAGAAAGGGACGGGATGTCCCAATGTCTGGGGCACCAGCCCTCCTACAGTCCCAGATTAGTTTGCACGATCCAATCTATTTCTGGTTATGTGGATTCAAAAGTTTATGCTGCATTACAGAGCGGTCAGTAGCTGATCCAAAAAAATATTGAGAACTAAAATTACATAGATTCTAACACACAGGAGCTAATACATCAGAGGTTCGTGTGTTGGAGAGAAACAAAGTATAACAAACAGAGAAGAAAGAAGGATTTTTATAGCTCTCATTCCCGTAGGTGTGAAGTTTTTCTGTAACCTTTTTCCTTGAATCTTTATAATTGCTGGAACTAACACAATCTCTTGGCAAGTTATGGTTAATATACAATTTCTATTTGTCTAGTTACTAATGCCATTTTTGAAGTAATTACCAATACAAGGTCCTCATCACCATCGGGCAGTTACTGCTCATCTATGGTCATAAATACTTTTTAATGGAGTATCCACTTCCCTGGCATGGAAGCACTTGAAATTATTTAGAAAGCATGTTTCACACCTGACACATTGAATTAAGAGCAGAAAAATGAGACAGTTTTCTAATGGCATCAGTATTACTGTGTTGGTTGTAAAATGGACTCATGTCTAGTAGGCTCTGATTCATGTTCTGTCTTTCTGAAGACTATTGACTTGTCTGGGTCTTTTTTTTTTTAATGGCATATTGATATTGGTTGCTGTTGTTTTGGCTTAGAAGTCCCGTCAAATGAATTTAATAAATGTTGCTCTCAGTAAAAAAAAATAGCATTGGCTGAATCAAATGTAAGACGGGAATACTTCCCAGAGCAAGTACCACACCGCGCTCTGTTCTCCGGTACTTGCAGAGACAGACCTAGAGAGGATGAAACACTTTTAAGCAATTTGATATTTATTATATATGCTGACTCTTTAAAGTGGGCCAGGGCAACTGTAATTCATCATTTCCTGTGACCTTGCCCATTTGAGCATGAACCAACCAGCCTTTATGGTGTGCTGGATACAGTTACTTGTTACACTACTGGTCATTAGAGCCACAGGTCAATCCCCACCTCATCCCAGAACCTACAGACATTCTGCCTTACTGATTATACACTGCAAAGCATAATGCAGCCTATATGAAAATTACAGCGCTAACAGAAGAGTTATACCTTTAATCCCCTCCTGCCTCAGCTCTAAATCATGATTTTTATTCCCAGCACTAACTGCTTAAAGCCCAACTGACAATTTGTTAACGTGGTGCGCGCTTCAGCTGCTCCTTCTGAGAACACAGACAAACCTCAAACCTTCGGACCCCTGTGAACATAGCAAAGCCCCAGCAGCTCTCCTCACCCCTCACACACCTGCACCTAGCCTCACGCTGGGTGATCCCGAGTCACCCACCGCAAAGAACTGAAGTTAACTTTTCCAGCTTTCACATCATTTTATGAAACAAAATAGCTGGTATAAAATTTCTTGATTTTTTTTTTTCAGCACTAAGAATCAATAATCAAATGCTGTCACTGATTGCATTATCATCTTATTCCAGTAAAACCTTCACTTGTTTCTGCAGAGATACTTCCTAGTGAATACAAATCTGTTGAGGGATTTCATTTTATCGCTGTAGAGAGCAGTTACTTGGCTAGAAAGTAGTTTTCAATCAATGCAAAGGCAGGCTCGTGTCGCAGCCTGGGGAAGAAGGCAAGTCAAGGAGAGAGCCCCCTACTGCCCTGGGGTCTTCCCCCACCACTATCGTCCCTGCCCAGCCACAGCACCCACACGCATCCCTCACACGTGAGGACAACAAAAGCAGCACCACACAGCCGCCTGTCTTTCCGGATCGTTCCGACCGGGCAACGGCAACCACACCGTTACTCCAAGAGTAACGGTGAAGGAGGCGGCGACAGCTCCGTGTCCAGCACCCACCTCCTCCAGGGCAAACTTTTGGCGGAGACCNTGAGCCGGGAGCGGGTGGCGCGCCGGCGAAAGCCCGCTGGGGCCGGGCAGCAGAGGCTGAGCGAGAGCAGCCCCGCTCGCTGAGAGCCAAACTCCGCAGTGCTCTCGCCTGGAATTAGTAGAATTGCAACGGAAAGTTTATGCTGCCTGATCTTTCCTTCTTGCTCCCCGGCATTTTTTCCTTCTTCTCCTTTCCCCGTTCCCTTCTGCCGCCTCTTCCTCCGGTTCTGAAACGACTCAGCCCACTGCGGTACCGGGATACGGGCGTTGTTACGTAACACAGGTACGAGGCAGAAGCATCAGCCTCACACCCACTTTCGGTGCACACGGGATTTCCGAAATCTCTGGGCTTTGTTAAGCACTGCAACAGCTCCCCGCTTCCCCACAGATCTGAAGAAGTGCAGCTCTGATGAGACTTTTACCCAAATAACTTTTTGTGGCTTGGTTTGTGGTACATTCTGAAGAACGATCCCTTCCAGACTCTAGAGCAAGACTTGGCAGAAACGTACAAAATGCTCTTACCACACAGGTCCAGCCCAGAGCTGGTATCAAAGCCAGAGGATTTGGGGATGGTAAACTCTGTGAGCAGATTGTTGCACCTCAGACTGATAATGAGTATGCAATATTTTATATATACGTAACATTCTTAAATGATTTCTTTAGAGAAACCTCCCAGTAAAACAAGATTTAGTGTGCCACACACCAAGGCATTCCTGAGGTGTCTTTCAGGGGTGCATGAAATTGCAGCCAGGGCAGGTAAAGATGGTTCAAGAGGAAGGAAAGAAGAAAAAGAACGGACTAGAGCCGGAAGCCATGACACAAATCTCCCAAAGAAACTGCTGATTTGGAGTCTCTCACTGCAGGGGACTCCAGCTTCAGGCATCTCTGAAGCATCTGTTCTTTCGAGAGGGAGGCTGCTGTTTCATACCATATCAAAAGCTACACTCCCAGTACAGGAAGCTATTGCTTAGAAATAACATGGATTTTAAAAATTCAGACCCCAGGTTGAGCTTGTTCTCCAGTTCTGTCTCTTGGTTTTCCTCCATAAATCCTTTTTTTCAAAAAAAAACCAGTAATTTGAAGAAACTGTAGAAAGCATGTGTCTGAAGAGTAGGGCAGCAAGAAAACGATAACAAAAAAAAGTTTTGTTAAAGTCTTGAAGCTGTGCCTGGAGCAGCATGAAGAAACTCCAGGCAGGCACTCACCTCCCCCAAGCGCTTGCCCAGAGGCACCTGCATTCAGGCCCTGAGGTGCGAGTGGAAGCTGCACCTCACTCTGCAAGGGGAGGACAGGCAAAGGGAGAAGGCTGAGAGCTTGCTGTGCTCACAGCTCGACACGTTCTCCAGGATGATTATGGGGAACTTGAGCTGTGCTTGTAACATTGCTCATTGTGACATCAGATGTCCAACTGAGTTCTTTTAAGTTGGGCTCGTTTTCAGAAGATTTGAATTTCCTGGAAGGAGATCTGATTTAAATCATCTCAAATCTGATATCACCAAAGTCAAAATTCATTTTGTACATCTCATCACAGCCTCAAAGGCAGGTACTTCTGTAAACAAATGGTGAAAAAGATGGAGCTGGTGAGGAAAAGGCTGGTCGGTTTCTCAGTTTGCAGAAAGCTGCCAAGGAAGCCCTGTATCAGAAGCTGCTCTGGGTACAAACATCCCCTCCAGAGAGGGGAGAGCAGTCAGTGTTTACTTCAGTGATGTAAACACTGTCTGACAAAGATGTCATTTCTGATGGAAGCCAAACACAGAGTAAAGGCACAGCAAGAGGGACCCTCCCAGCCCAGATGTGGTCACCTCAACGCACCCAAGTGAGGAATCCAGGCTGGCCTCTGGCCTATAGGATTTACCCACATTAGCCTCTTTCACCTTACTGGATTTATTGGATTTTGAGCAATAAAAACCACATTTAGCAAGCATATAAGGGGCTCTGCAGTGCTCTTTCACCTCCCTCCCTCATATACAGGCAGTAGAAAAGCTTAATGGATACAAGTGGGAAAAAACATCACAGAAAACCAAAACTTAGGATTTGACTTAAAGGTTCTTCGGTTGGTATAGAGAACAAGTAAATAGCTCTTTGGGAAAAAGGCTAACAATCAAACGTTCACTATACTCTGCTTTGTGCCCATACATTGGTTGGTTGTTCTGAAAATAAAATGATGGCTTCAAGTTACTGGCACCAGGAGCTCAAACAAGCAGAGGCTACCTGGAAGATTCAAAGACATTCTTCTTCATCTTGAAATATATTTCTGTTTAACAGTTTCAGATGGGAACTGCTTTAAACTGAAAGAATGAACTTACGATATTTTTAGTTGCACTAAGTATGTGTGGATTTTTGTAAGCTCCTATGAGAACTTCGCGTGAAGTTTTTCTGCTTGATTTTATGCTTCACAGTGGCTGACCTCCCATACAAGCCCCCAAACCAGCTCTAAGCGAACACAGAAATCTCTTCCTTATAATAACAAGGAAAAAAACAGCTTGGGTAAAAAAAGCTGCCAAAGACAGAGTTAAGATCAATAATTTGCTGGCATTGTTTTTAAATAGACTTCCACAACTTTTAATGCATCTATTCCTAGAAAGTATATATTTTGCTGATTAACCTGCCGCTCTCACAAGGTGGAACCTAATCGGTACGAACCTAACAAGGGTGACCAAGAGTTGTCATGACTCTGTAAGTGCATCGTTTGTCTTTATAAAATACCTCAGAAACAAGTTAGGTCAATAGAGCGGGATTCCGCAACATGCCGACTGAAGTCCTGCAGAGCACCACTCCACTGGGTACCTCTCCACTCATGACATTCGCTGCCATCCCTCCGGTTCCTCGATGCCGCCGCTAATCCCCCATACTGTGTAATCTTCCCAGGGAACTGGGAACTTAGCAAAACGCAATTCACCCTGGATGTTGACTGCTAATGCGAGTATCCACATTAGGCCTGCAAGGAGGTGTTAAAAAATTTCAGTGCCTTCAGGGTGCAATTAAAGAACTGAGTGATTACCAAAATATGCTGGAGAATATTAAAGCTGTGAGCAGATGCCCCTGCTACATATTGCAATAGAGCAGGTGGTACCTGCTGCTATCGGAGCAGCCCCTCAGCACACTGAACAAACCTCCATCCTGAAATATTTAAAATGGGTAAGAAATCAACATGATCAGCCAGGAAAATTGATTAAGCTATCCAGAAAGCTTAAAGTTTTAGTGAAAATAAAATCCCTGTTTCCAAGAGAAAACCCTGCCTGCCTGGCTGTCCAAACTCAGAGAGTGTCCATGGGCAGCCAGATCTGTTGCTGGATGCAGCATCTCCCAAAGGTTCCTAATCACTATGCAAGCCCTGCAGTAAGCTACTGCTAGTAACTCTCAATATAGTTCCCTGGCCACACATTTTCCTGCCTCTTGCTTGCTCGCTTGCTTTCTAAGCCTTATGTTCTTTAAAAGAATCCCTACAGCCCACGACCCATTCTTCATTTTTTTAAAGTCGCGTTTCAGGAATGACATTGCATAATCGCCATTCTGGGACATAAAAAAATAAAGTCTATATTGGTAATTATATATACTTCACGACAACATGTTTTTTTCTATAGCTGTTTGCTTTCTTTCCTGTTTTATGCAAGTACGTAAAATTTACTGCTGTTTCACGTACCCAGGGCCTAATTCTGTGCTCGCATACGTTGGCAGGTACTGACATGAGTGAACTCCTTTTCTAATTCACACCGGTTCATAATCAGATTACAGACTTCTCTCTTTATGGACAAAGAGGTTTTGATACTGCAAGGGAGGCTGACTCAGGATTGCTGCTGGGCTGCTGACTTCCTCAGAATTAGTAGCCACAGGGAGTTGTGCTGTGTGTTGATGCTGGGCTTGCATGAAACAAAGGGCATAGCCTCCCTCCTGTCAACTGTGCAAAAATCCTCTGTTTCTTTCCTCTTGCCCCAAACAACTGTCAAGGGAAGGGCCAGCAACTCTCATACGTTGCTGGTCATGGCCAGCAAGCTCACAAGCTGCTCAAGATACCCCTGGAAAAGCTGTTCTGGAGGCTGGCGGCGTGGCTGTACGCACACCCACCGGCGCGTGTGTGCACACCCTCACACCCCCTGCAGCTGGTGGTCTGGCTGCAGCCGATGGAGGGAACATGAAGAATTCCCTCAAGTAAAGCGTAGCTTCAGACAGGCTCCATATACCAGCGGGATGCCAGGCTTCGGGCTGGCTGCAGTGCCAGCGACTGCTGCTGCTCTGTCAACCCGCAGTGTCAATGTTTGCTCACTGCCATAAGGGATTCCTCAGAGTGGACAGTTCTCCAGTTAGGAAAGTACTGCGTTATCCCTGCAAAGTGTTGTCTTACTCACTGCATATATTTCCACTCCTTTTACCCCCCCAAAAATTCCCCTATGGCTTACTGTCTTCAGGTTTTGAGAGGTGTTTTCTGAACAGCCCAACTGCAGTTCAGTGATTGATGTTTTGGACAAAACCAAGGAGAATTCACATCATTGCTGAAAGATATGCTCAAAACTTATAATATTCAATCCAATATATGGAACTGAGGAAGAAACAAATATAGATATTTCTCATTTGTACAAACCATCATCCACAGAAGTATATGGATACGTTTGTTATGATTACTTTCTGTTCATATTCACTACATTTATTTTAATAGAAATTGTTAGATGAAATATTTGTACCTCTTTTTAGAAACAAAATGTGTAGTAAAATACTCTTGTATATGCATAATGATTCCTTCAATTACTTTTCTGTAAAAGTGAGGGTGACTAGTATTAAAATACAGCCAGAAGATGAAAAAAATCCTCCTTTCTACAATAATAATGACTTATTCTGGCTAGGTTTTGCCTGCAAACATGGAATGTCATGAAAACAGGATCAGTAATGTCTACGGATTACTGACTGTACAGGGAGTATGCTGTGAGAAGTGATGGAAGTGAAAAACATCCTGCATACAACTGCTTTGTTACCACGGAAGAGAAGCAAGCAGGTTTTGATCTAAAAGTCTATAAGCAGAGGCAAGAGAAAATGGTCTGTTCCTGAATTAACCGAACGTGCTGCCTGCAAAAACCTACATGGACAGTGTAGCTGTACTTTATGAACGGTACTTCTCAGTGCACCTCTTGGCAGGTCTCTCTGGGCTGCTGAATGAATTCTGATGAATCACAAACAGTGGCAGATGCAAAGAGTATCTTTAGGATCCCTTCAGTCTGCTTTGTGCCTGCCTTTTACCAGACTCAAACAGGGATTGAGAAAAGAGCGTTGTAGTCATTCCTTAAACTTCAGGGACCAAAGTTATACTCTCCTCACTGTAAGTCACGTAGCACTTACAAACTAGCCAGAAAATGCACAAAAACGTAGGAAACAGAAAAAAAAAATAAAAATTGACAGATACATATACTTTACACACGAGGAACTTCAGGAAAGAACAATAAATCCTTTTTCTTAGATCTCACATGAAATCTATAGTGGACCCCAGGAGCACTATGCTCCATCTTACTGCATTCATTTAGCCTTCTATCTGCAGGAGCTCTTGCAGTATAAAAAAAAAAAAGGTGAGCCTGACTGATTTGACAAGTACATTTACTTTCATGCATAACTATTTCTCACACTGCTAACGGGTTTCAATATTTCTACACACGAGAGCTACAGGATGAGTAATGTTTTTGCACACGTGAAGACTTAGAGGAACACAGCTGAACCATCTCCCTGCCTATGAGCCCAGCCATATTCCCAGTGTCTTTGCACAGCCCTCAGGATCTGTCACAAAATACTGGAGACATGCCAAAAGTAGTGTGAAGTGTCTTTCTGTACAAGTTTATGCTTCTTTATGTCTTAAAATCTTGCTTGCCGCGAAGAACACCGAACCCCATGCAGAGCACTTAGTCTGCAACAATAGCATAGCCCTGATCCTCTGGGGTCATTTTTGCTCACTGAGGATAGGTCTGAACACAGGATAGACCATATCCAAAACTCCACAGTTCAGAAGGGATTTATTGAAGCTTTGAGATCAGGACACAAGCTTGAATTAAATATCAGGCAAGACTGAGAGTACTTTGTCTAAGCAGGATTCTCTCCTTTATTTTCAAGCCACTTAGAAGCAACCTGCCTATTTAAAGATCAGATACCACCTAGAAGCTAAACTTCTGAAACATTGTAGGAACTCCTACACTAAGAGTCAGTCCAGCTTTTCGGGTATTTATATACCTAATAGATATTCCTGCAGACTTGTCAAGGCTTTGTCAAACTTACTATGAGAGAACTCAATCTGATAAAAATGTTTGTCCCCTCATCATGAAGAATTTACCTCGTGATTCCTTCTGCAAGTGGGGTATCTGCACTAAGTATCACACATAGGCAAAATTCATTCTAAGCCATTGTATTGGGCTGAGAAATTTTACCCTGAGCTGTTTGTGTGTAGTGGTAGCATCTTGAAATCAGCCAGAATGGAAAAAAAAAAAAAAGGAAAGTTCAAGTAATTAAAGGGTTTGAAGTTTTAATTAATAGTTTGTAGCTATGGAGGCTTAAATGGGGGGGGGTAGTGCTTTTCATGTTAGATCTCAGAAGCTGCAGGGAAGAAAGATGCCTTGCAGATTAAACAGAACAGAAAAGTTCAATGAAAATGAGAAAAAAAAAAAAGGAGAGAAAGCAAATTGGCTACTGTAGACCCTTTTCCTTCATCTATCTGGGTTAATACAAACCTAAGCAAAATTTTAGAGGCATGTTATCACCTGTGGGGCACAGCAAAAAAAAAATCCAAAACTTCAGAAGAGTAATACTAAAAACATAATTATTCCCAGCATTGTGCTTCAATGTTGCTGAATAACAGACCAAAGCTCTCCCTTCCTTCACTCAGTGTAACTCTAGTAGCACACAACATCATGGGTTCATTACAGATGAAAGATCATTTACAGTTAAATGAGTCCTTTTCCTAAAATATTGCAGAACAATTTGCTCAAGGAGCAACAAGGAACAATTGTCATCAGAAATGAAAAGTTGCTTTTTCCGACCCCTCAAGCCAACCCAAAGTCTTTTTTCCCTACAAGATATGTATGCCTGTCTCCTCACTTCAAAGATGTTTTTACAAGGCTCCCAGGATGCCGAAGACTCTAACTCAGTGCCACAGGTATAAAAGAGCAGATGGGTGATTAATCTTCTGGCTTATTCTTTCCTCACAGTATTAGTTTATTGGCTGGGCAGTTTGTATACGTGTTTCTTTGTCATGGCAAAAGCCATCATTCTAATTAAACAGGATGAAAGATGGGATAGCAAACAACCTTGTTAGAAGAACTGCAGCTCAGACATCCAAGGTGGCTGTTAGGAAGACACAGCTCTGTCTCCCCACCTCTAGGGCAAGAAGGAGCAGCCTGGGAATAGCAGCAGCCTCATGCAAGTGCCTACAAGTGCTTTTGGCAGTGTTGATACCGGAGATTGACCCTACCTGGTCAGATAAGGATTCTGCACAATATCTCATCGTTGCTTCAGTGAAAATGCAGGATTATGATAGAGGGAAAGTGCTAGCAGGGAAAAAAAACCTTGAACAACTACTTTAATGAAGATGAGAGAAGAAAGAACACAGGAATCTGAAGGAAGAACGTGGCCAAAGCACCAGTAATGGCAGAGGCAATAAACCTCACATTTTAGGTATAATCCCTACCGTAGGGTTATGAAGATGATGGTGGGGTTTCAGTCCAGGACCTGGCTTGACTGTGCTATGACCTTTGCTGCTATTGCTTTACAGCCATAAATGCTGCTGTTTAGCATGTTCCTGGAAGACAGTGCTCTTCTTCCATGTGTAGCATTTCTCAGTCTCTTCAGATTTGTGATGCCTTTTCAATAAGAAAACATCTGAAATCTCCCTTATCTCTCTTTTTCTCTTCAATCTCGAGTATGTCAGTCACAAGCCCACGCTACTCAGCCACCACGATTGCTGCCGCACTTCAGCTGACGAGCTGTGGAAGTTTTGGCTGCCTAAAATCATTGCGAAGATTTTTGCTTCATTTTGTTAGAGTTATGAGCTGCTTTCATCTCATTGCCCTGTACCAGTGTGCCTTCGCACACAGACATCAGTGAGTTTTAGTGACATCAAGTATCGTGTCCAACTAGCTAGGAAATACTACCTTGTTAATGAGACACAGTGTCACTGCCAGCTGCTCATTCCAATATCACTTAAATATGCATAGAAATAATTTCCTTATACTTTAGCATCTGTTTATGTTCCAGTTATAAAAAAGTAGAACACTATGTGGAGAAAACCAGTGTGGATCATCCACTTCTGTATTTTGCAGTAAACCGAGGACTGTTTCAATGGAAATTGCATTCAATGTTGCAATGCTTAAACTAGCCAGGAAAGAATATATGAGATTAGAATAGTTTCTTCTTTCTGTTGGGCTGTGAGCCTTTCAGTAAATCCCAGAGAGCTGTTGAAGACCTGTGTGACTCACGATGTTGAGAGGAATTTATCAAAATCAACTGAGTCTCATGCACAGTTACCTATTCTCCAGCAATTGCGTAATCTTCTAATAACTAAATCTTGAAACTGTATTACCCTGCTCTCAGCTGACATAAAATACTACAACTTACACTTATTGGGATGCTGAAGGCCTCAAGTGCAGGTGTCACTGACAGCTACAGTAGCTGTAGGTAAGCACTGTTCATTATATTTACTTATGCCTTCTGAGACAAAAGTAACAGAGCCACCCTGCACACACAATAAAAGGACACCAGCTCCAAACATGTAATCCAGCAATTATTTTGATTGCAGTATATTTTCCAAATCATTTTGAAAATACGTTTTTATTAAAGTGCATGATTTGTCGAAAGCGCTTCCAGCAGGTGAAAGAAAAAGAGCAGAGAAATTGGAGCTTGCTTAACCAAGTTTATAAACCTGCTGTTTCAGACCCAAAGATGAATTACACTGCAGGAGCACGTTCACTAAACGTTCATGCTCTCCTTCTCGCCCTCCTACTTATGTTCAAAGAGTAGAATAGAAAAACATAAATCAAAGTCTCAGAACGTATTTCTTCTCCAATTCTGAAGCTGCCATATCTCTATAGTAGAATCATAACCCCCTGCAATACAAATAAAAAGCATGGCCCAGCAATCACCACTTCAATATAATTAGAGGCAACACAGTAATTTACACTTATCTAAAGCCTTTCACCCCGAGGATCACAAAGCAATTTATACACAATATAGATATGGCTGATAGGAAAACAATAATGCCAAAGAGCTACTTGGGAACTGAGGGGTTCTCTAAACTGTGTGGATCTTTGCAGACCAGAGCTCTACATATGTCCATTCTCCTGCTAGCAGTTTGAACCAAATCTACAACCCTGTCCCAAAACTAGGAATAGTGTAGGCGTTGACAGGCATCTTATGAACCTTTCTTTAAGTTCAGTTGATGATTTTGAGAAATTAAGAAAGAAAAGGACTTGATACAACATTGCCCATCAGACATACCCAGCTTTGGGAGGCGCTCATCTGAAGCTCTACCAGGATTAACACACCCTTCTGGAGAGAAAAGAGATCTCAATTTCAATGTGTACTTCTCTTTTCCTTTATCAAATGTATTTCTGATCCATCCAGGCTCTGGGTGAATACTGACAGAGCTTTGCTTCTCCTACGCTACCTCTGAAATATCATCATTTACCTACCAGCTGCTCAGCAAACCAAAGTAGACAGTCTCCAGGTGCTTCCTGGAGTCCCAACACTGTCCATAGCACCAGGCCATGGGGAGAGAAATTGGTCTTTAAACATAGATGTGAAATAGCTGCTGGTTCCCTAGTCTTCCAATCGCACCCCTGGGGCACTGGGTTAATGTAAGCTTGGGGAACTGAATGGATACGTGTTTCTAAAAATTAACTGGTAATCCATTTACATTTTCATGGCAAATTTCACATGGAAAAGGGCTACTGGCCCTTACTGTATTGGAAAACAGTGTGTTTGTATTGGCTTTCCTCGGTCTTCAAAGTGCAGACGCACAAACTTTGAAAGTGTTAGCTGTTCTCTTTGAAGGATCCCCAAAAGGCAGATTTTGGGAAAACAAAATCTCTTTTGCGATGTGAGTTATAGACACTAGCAACAGCAAAGCTCTCTGGCAGTCTCCACATCCAAAGGGATCACTGCAAACCCCAGCATTTTATGGGACAGCCATATATTATTACCACATTTTAAAACTGGGAAATTGAATCGAAACACCTTAATGCCACAGGATGCTTCAGTCTCAAGGGTAGGAAAGTTTCTCGTTTCCCTTGCTCAGCCTCCTGTAACATATTTCTCTACCAAAACATGTACATAGGCCTGTCAGGAAAATGCAGGGGTTGTAACAGATTGAATGAGGACGGCACATAGAAGAGGACTGCAGCATCTGATCTGCATGGCTAGTGCTCCTGCAGTCAGTCAGAGCAGTGAGAAGGACTGGCCTCACTGCTCATCATCAGGAGCGTTACTGGCTTAGGGTGGAAGAAAAGGTAACGGTGGTTTTTGAGAAGGGAGACATTTTTAGTTTCTTTTTTTAAAAACAAAATATCATCAGGGAAAACTTTCCCATTTTTGCTACCCATATGGCAAGGCATTTCGTTTTCACTCCCGTGTAGCAACTGCAGCATCTCTCAGCAAGAGGACAAGAGTTTGCTAGGAAAGTACAGAGACAGAAGCAATGGGGTGGGAATTTTTTTTGCCCTTCCTCATGATCCCTGGGCTGACAGGTGGTCCCCTAACGACACTTGAGACAAGTGTATTTTTCTTATTATGAGGTGCGGGGTGGTTGATTGCATTGCCTCACACTGGATTCCTTTTCCTTATTACTTTTTTAGGAGCAAAGAGGCAACAAAATGAGCACCTTTATTTAATTAGAGAGTCCTTAGAAATCTCAGGTATTCGGTGTTGTCTGTTAAGAGACAAATGCCAAAGAAAAAAAAGACGAATAAATAACAGACCTCATAATGAGACTGGTTTAAGCTAAACTCTGAAATCAAACAGCAAATATATGGGGTTTATTTATTTTTCGGTCTTCATATTGCTTCAATTTGTGGTTCACATCTTCAAGAGGTTAGAAACAATTTCATTTAGTAGAAAAGCTGCCCATAGAGGCTATGCCAGTTTATATCACCTGGGAATCTCACCTTGTGCTAATCTGTTTCATTTATCCCCATTTCTTGACATATAAGTGCCAAGGGACTAGCCTAGATCTGCGAATCTATTACCTGAGTGTCAACAGTAACATTGTCTCTTTCTCCCATTCTCTCTGGAGCATCTAAGGCAGAACAGACTTCAAAACTGGATTTGTGAAAGTGAGTGGAGGCAAGGGCAAAAAAAAAAAAAATGGACTGAAGGAGTAAGGTTATGTAGTAAACTGTGGATAAAACAGGCTCTGTGCTTGTCTTTACTGCAGACAGGAGTTAATTCCATAGTTCTGTTTTATCTTCTGTGTTCATATATGTATGAAAATGATTTATGACATGCAGCTTGTAACTGCAAGGAAATGTATTAGATGAGCCTAGTGGTCCCACGAATCTTCATCTGTGGTTCCACTGCTCTCGTGGAGTGCTGCTGTTGTGAGAAGTAGTCTGGAAACAGCAAAGGTTTTGATTATCAGCACAATAGCTCTTGCACTGACTTTGAAATTCAACAAAGAATCATTGCAGAGATCTCATAACAGGGAGTATATATTTGCTGCTTCCTACATTTCTAACCATAGCACACTGGACTGGAAAAGCATTCTGGGGTATTCAGTCCAGTCTCTTGTTATTGCAGGTGACCAAAAAAATAAAATCCATTTTATGAATTCATGGATTGCTTTGTTCTCTTGTAAGTCATTTCATGTCCTGTAGTCTTATTTCTAGTTACAGAAACTTTTGGTCAATGCCAAGCATACTCTTGATGGAAGTGTCTTTTGCAGTCTTGGGATATTGAGAGAGGAAGGGAAAGAGGAAAGAAGGAAGGAAGGAAAGAAGGGAAAGGGAAAGGGAAAGGGAAAAAAGGAAAAAAGGAAAAGGAAAAACTAAAAAGGAAAAAAGGAAAAGGAAATGAAAAAAGGGAAAGGCAAAGGGATCTTTGAGAGACGAGAGTTTGTGTGCTTCCCATGCTGAATCATAGCAGCCTGTGAGCTCCACGGCTCTGGGAAAAAACAAACATCTCAGTATCAAAAAATATCCAGTGGCAGGCAATCAATAAAGAATTAGACTTTAGGAATATACGTATTTTCAGTGTACACAGCTGTATGGACAATAAGCCTTCTCAAATGAAATTCAAGTTGTCTTACCATTAAAGTACAAACTTGGCTGTAAAAGTAGCTGTGCTGATGGAATGAAATTCTGTATCGCATTTGATTTGCTTCCAGAAGATGCTCTAACTGTAAAGAGCACTATGACACTACACAAGCAACTTCGTGCTAAATGGATTAAAATTATAGAACTGAGAGATCTCAAAGCATAAATTTAAATGTAAGTATCTGTCTTCGTTCAGTGCTGCTGTATGTTGCATTTAGAAGGAGATACGTGATCATTAATAAAATTCATAGTAACATTAAAAACTAGTGAGGTAGTCAATAATATTGGGCACAGCTGGATTACGTAAATCAATTGAGAGAGTAATGTAGATTTAAAAACTGCGTAATGTCAAGTATTAAAGTTTTTTAGAAGGTGTGGAATTGAATGGTTGGACACACTGGCAATGAAAGGACCTCATCATAGAAAATCCCCAATGAAATGCAACACCCACAACCGAGAAGGTACAAGAGAAAGGGCAGACCAAATATTTGACTGCATGAGAAGCAGAACCCAAAATGCCTAAGAGGGACTTTTAAAACATTTTTTAAAGGAGCTATTGAAAATGCTGGAGAAGAAGAGGATAAGAAGAGGGGGCTGAAGGCAGAACAGGGCAGGCCAGAACACGCGTTGTGTGATGGACACAGATATTCTCAGCATCAAATAACTCAGAGCTCACCTAGTATCACGTAAGTTTATAGCTAGGATTGTAACTGTGAGAGGCTTCACTCCCATCAGAACTACTGTTGGACAGAGACTTCTTCACCTCTAGCCTGTAAGAACACTAATGTCTCACAGCTTCTGCACTACTCGGTAGATAGGTTGCTAGTTTATTGTGAAGTACTTCCCTAAAGTAATAGTCTTTCATTCCCTGTTAACTTTGTATCCAGCTTTACACAATTAATTAGAGAAGTGTTCAAAGACCTAGATTTTAAACCACTTAATTAATAAGGAATGAACATTTAATGGCTATTCCTCTCAGACTATTTAATTTAATGAGAGAATTTGCAAGAAAAAGAAGCAAGAAAAATCAATTTAGTGTATAACAAATTGCAACAGAAAACAGAAATGTCTGAGATGAACATGTGTATCTATTTACTATTCAGCTGTGTAACAGCAACCCTATCAGAGCTCAGGATGTTGCCCATTATTGGCAATGCACATTATTGGAACTCTTTAGCTGCAAGAAACTTCTCTGCCCAGTCAAACTAGTGTTTCCATCACACCCAGGGTGTCACTGCTTCCATCCCGCCTCCGCAAAACAAATTCCAGACACACAAGAATAGAGAAGCCTCATCATTTTCCTCAGCACCAAGAAAAGGCTGAAAAAGAGAGCAATGACCCTCCGAGGTTTCGGACGCCCTGCCGAGCGCAGGTGCTGGTGAGTGGCATCAGTTCAGCATCACACTGGGCCAGGAGGCTCAACACACTCGTCATGGTATCGCTGGAGGAAGACGACCTTCTTCAGAAGGAGATAGGACACTTGTGGAGCCATAATATCCCTGACTAGAAAAAATAGTGACGACTCATCCTAACACCCAGCTAGGCAATGTGATTTCATGCAGGACACAATTATTTGAACTAAATCTTTCTTACAGAAAAAAAAAATCATGCACTAGCAGCATCCTATCAGTTTTATTTTGTAAGAGTTGTCACACTGACATCTCTCTAAAAGCAGAATTTCTTTTTATGTCAGTGAAAGGTCTGAATGCCAAATGATAGGAACATGCCCTTCTAAGTTACTGAAATATTTTTAGTTGTTTCATTCCCTGAGGTATCTGCCACAAACAAGAAGAGCCCAGACTGAAGACAGGATAACTTAGTAAAGAGCACTGAAATACTTCTAATAATATGGGCGAGACATAAGAAAATACCAGAGCTGCTGTTACACTAAGGTTTGTAAAGACCATAAAAGAAACTGCCCCTCTACTGAGACATTTCAAATCTAAGCTCTGCTTCTAAAACAAAATTACTCTGGTACATAAAAAACATCAGGCTTTGGGTTGGGGAGAGATGTAGCGTTGTTGGTTTATTTGAAGAACTTGGAATTTTGTAAGATCTAAGTGTAAGTATCCAAAAAAATATTATATTTGAAAAATGGCTTTGTTCATCAGTACTAGCAAGACTGATTGGTGTTAAGATGAAATGAGACTCTACCACATATAACAAATAAATACTAGCATGTAGCATTGCTCTGGTTTTGCCAGCCATCTGCGTGATTCAGCCCCGTATGATGGTTTAGCCACCTATCTGGTTTTGCCAAGGCATTTGGAATAGAGGCTTGCTGATGGAAAGCACAACATTTTATTCCTCAGCTATTGCTAATTAAACCTACCACTGCAATCTGAGTCAATCCAGTAAGTCTAATCGAGTAAGGAACTGGATCTCCACAGAACTGTGGAGTTTTGCAGTTCACATAGAAAAGGTATTTATATTGAATATCGCTTTTCCTCATTAGGAATTACTTTTTTTAAAAAACTACAAGATAACCTTTGGCCAAAAGGAAGAGGAGGGAGGGAAATAATAGGAAAAGCTTTTTGGCTTTCAGAGGGCAAATCAGAAGGCAAAGCCTAAAAAACTCTAAGGACTAAGGAAAAAATACAATATTGGCCAAAAAGCAGCAGCACTGGCTGGATAAGTGAGCAGACTGGAGTAAACAACAAAACGTTTCCTCAGCAAATCCCAGAGCCCACTCCAATAAATTTTAGTCTGGCCAGCAGCAGCCTGTCTGCCAAAGAGGCAGGATGCCTCTGCGGTTTCCAGCCAGGATAGGATTTAACCCTAAACATATTTTTTTAAAAATCATTTGAACTCTAAAATTTATGTAATCACTTATGACTAACTCCTCATTACAACAGAAGTTATAGTATATGCAATTATATCTTTAGTTTGGGTTTTAAATTAACATGAGTCACTCTCCTTCCATTTAAAACCTCGTTTTCCACATCTACAACACTTCCAGCCAGCTTTGGAAGAGAAATATCAAAGGGGCTAATTCCCCCCCTGTTCTAATCTAACTGAAGAAAATAGAGTTACATAAAAGACAGATTTGAATCATTACAGTTTGCCTGAGCTCTCACCAGGAATACAGAAAGCAGTGGTAAATCTACGGGTGCATAAAAAATACAGTGTCTTTTACTGTGTTTTAATGAGGCAGTTTTGTTTTAGCTAAGGGGAGGGCAGGGAAAAAGGAAAGTATTTTTACACCACCACACTAAACGCACCATGGAACTAGACTTGTTCTCTTCTCTGACCCCTATTGTGCTCCTGAAATTGTTCACAAAATGAAGCATAATTGATAATGATTCTCAAATCCCCTTTCTCCAAGCACCATAATAACTTCTTGCACCTAAACACCATGGGACTTTCAGAAGAGAAGAAAGCTCTCAGCTCCCTCCAAAAAGCAGCAGCTTTCTTGGCACCGGCATTCTGCTTCAACAAAATTATCTCATCTATATGCTAAATTATTCCCACATTTAGAGATGCAGCACTGCTGTGCTGTCACTCTGGCACTGCCCCAGCACGGCTGGTTTTTGCTTTGGGATATTTTGCAAGGCACCACACAGGGATGCGAGGGCTGGCATGTTCAAAGCTTGATCGTGCCCTCTGGGCTCGACACACCGGGTGCGTTTTGCACCGTCCCTTTGCTGGGGAGTTTACAGACTCAGGAGGCTGCTGCTCGGGCTGCAGGCAGAGCACTGTGATGGGTTCCCTTCAGTGGCCCACTCCTCTGATGCTCTCCTAACCTACACCACAGATACACACCTTGGAACACAGATCAATTAATTTTTCAAGTACTTTTAATTGATCCTTGCCTGTGGACATCTTGTGCCTATGGACATCTTTATGACTGCACAACTGATTACTCTTTTCCTGAAGTCCAGGCCTGTCTGACCATAAAGAAGACATCAGTACTTAGCAAGCAGCTGCCTTAAAGATGCCTTATTAGCCCTGATCTAGACTTACAAATGTTACAGGAAAGTGACTAAATAAGATTTGTTACAATGAATCCAAGAAAACTAATCCTCTCTCTCCTATTTACATCCACTTACGTATTTAACCAATTCAGTACATGTTCTCGATCAGCTTCCATAATAATAATTCCTCTGAATAATAAATGTATAACTGGGTGTGTTTTGGTCTCCTTTCTATATTTCTGTTCCCATATTAAACAAACATAAGGATATATAGTAAGAATATGTGCAGGCACAACTATCAAATCTTGTTTCTTAGTTTTTACTTTAAAATCCACTTCCCAGACAAAATTTGAATGGTCTTAAATGTGCCAGGAAAATGATCAAAATTAATGATGATAAAATTTCTGAGAGTGTTTGAGTTATTTGAGAGCAAGGTTTTGCTGTGTTTGTCTGGCTCCATCTTTCCATGGGAATGATCTGAATGGATTAAGGAGGCTATTAAAATGCATCCCTCCTTTGCATGAAAAATAGAAATTCTCTGACAAATTACTTGAAGTGAAATGTATTCAATTCCATCCCAAGAGACAACATTGTGTTCTGAGAAATCCAGATGCATAATGCTCATGAGCTCTGTGTGTACAAGTACTTAAAACTGTGGATACTGTATAATTTAGAAGGCATCCTGCTCAAAAAGGTGTTGCTGGAAGACGACAACTGAGCAGAGAGCCCAGTACACGCCTGGTCCCTTTCTGGTCCAAAAAGAAGGCAACTCTTAGCAAACTCCTGTTGCAGGCAGGCAATTGGTTTGGGAAGAATCCATGAAGGCAGCCTGGCAGCCGACCAGAGGCCAGCATGGAGGCAAGTGGCTGCTGACAAGAGCAACAGCAAACTCTGAATACAAACCTGTACTAAAATAGCAGGAGGTAGTAACAGACAGTCCTAAACTGGTGGTGCTGCTGTTCCAAAGGGAAGCATTTCTAAATAAGAATATTCCAGGCTTTGGAGTAAAAGTTTTCATTTTCAATGTTTTATATTTCAATTCTAGATTTAAAACAAACAAAAAAATCCCCAACACCTTGGTTTTGGCAGAAAGCAGACACTTCTCAGAGAAAAAAAAAAAAAAAAAAAAAAGAAGTTCCATTTAATTAGCAAATTACTTTCCTAGTAAAAGACAATTCTGAAAGAAAACATCGACCCACGCCACTCTGCCTCATACCTAATGAAAATAGATTTTTAAGGTCCTACAACACCTACAGGGTGAAGCAAATTTCCCTTTGCCCCTACACAGTACGTTCAGTCTGGTACCTGGGATCTGAACTGCAGTTCACTTGAAGCTCCACCAGGTTTGGGCAGTGCAACGTACAACGCTGCTGTTGTGTCTGAAAAGACAATGATCAGATGAGCATGTTGAAAGAATGACACTAACGCATTACAAAGACAACAGAAGTAAAAATTGCAGGAGAAGCAAACATCTACCAATGTTATATTTAGATCTGGCCGAGATTTGGAATATCTCAGCACATCTTTTCTGTGAAATTATTTCTGTCAGCCTTCTTAAAATATTACTCCTAACTCGTAAGACATATTCCTCATTAATTTTGACAGGTATATATATTTGAATCTTACCCAGAGATGAATTATCATTGACTGATGTGTTAAATTTTTCCGTGTCAACATTAATTTGTTTGCAGGGAGAGAAGTAAGCTCTCCGCATGGCTTCAATCTCACTGTAGCTCGAAAGATTTCATACTGCTGAGGGTTTCTTTCCTAAGAAACATTCACAAATTTGACGTCTAAAAAGGTAGTTAAGTAATCTGTGATTGACATTTACATGCATGCCATCATATGCAATATATTAACTTAGTGTTTACGGCTCCGCACGCAATTAACAGTGCTGCAATTACGTTCTGACGTAATACTACATTTCAAAAGGCCAACAAAAGGGTGGATATAAAATAAAGCAGCAGAAACAAGTCCTTTATCTTTGCATTTTCCTTTAGGAGGCTGCATCCTTAAAGAAGAACTCACGAGCACTGGGACTGGGCTGAGCCTGTGAAGTGCTCAGAAATGAGGTACTTTATCACAGTCCCACTGGGAACCTTCTGAATCAAACCTGTTCTTAAAAAGTACCTGTTCTTAAAGCAAAAAGTAAGGCATGAGTCACCCTGTTATCAAATAACGTACCCAACCTAGATGACAAAAAGGTGGTGATTTGCAAAGTGATCAGCTGCTTGATACCGCAATTTTATTTCTAGTGAGGAGTCCAGCTACAAGCACTGTTGTTGTCAAAAACATCTGTAATTAGAAGGATTTTCAAACATCTGAGCAGCATGAGTTACCTCCTCTAATACAGATGCTGTCAGATCCATCTGTGCAATATTAAACCCCAGTTTGAGGGATGGCACGTGCTTTTGATAAAGTATTTCCCCCTGAGTGCCCAGCAGGGTTCGTACCCTTGCATCTCTTCCAAACAGGCCAAAGGATTGTTGATCATGAAGTTTCCAACAAAACAGCTATCCATAGAAATATACTAGTCTGTAGAAACATGTTCTTGTCTTGCAACATGCCAGTTTTGATTTACTGGAAGTAACTTTTTGCTTTCCAGTGGGATTTTTGGTGAAAAGCGCACGGTGCATTTCTTCCAGAGCCCCCATGGGTGAAAGCGCTCATACAGCGTCCTCCCCTTGTCCCATTTCAGACCCCAGGTCTGGGTAGCTTTTTAGGCACCTCCCAGATTACCTTGGGGAATGAACACAGATTTTACGAGTCTGTTTGTCTTTAATACACTTTGTAAATATTTAAAAATGATATATTGTTTATAACAAGTCCTGATGAATTCAGTGTAGCTAACCAAGGAAAAGGCTGCATGCAGTTGAGATGTCACCACGGCAAGGCAATAGCGGAGCGAGGATTTTCATGAACATGGTTCTGGATTTAGGACCACGCACAGCACACTTTGATAGATTTGTTATTACTTTGGAGCTGATCCTAGAAATAGTCCTGATCCTTTACTCACTCACTTAATGTAAGCTGCAAAGAGCATGAACCGCATATCAGGGTAAATAATGCTAGCTGGCTTTTTTAAATCTTAATAGTGTGCCATCTTTTCTCAAAATTGCTTAATGGATGCATATAACACATAAATATAGAAAAGGCCCCATACCATTAGCAATCGCACTAATCTGTTGCATAGAACTATTAGAAACAAAAGTAAATGTGACTGTACAAAATGCTCTTTGGAGACACAAAACACATGGAAGCTAATTTGTTTCCCTACTATCACTACTTCTCAAGTTGGCAACAGTGTCCTAAACTGAGTCCTGTTTTATTCGTAAGCATTGTACAGCATGCTCGGTAAAGCAGTTGGTAACTACCAGTCATTCTGATTTTAAAGCTGGGTAAGCAAGCCACTCTGTTTTATTAACTAGTACAGGTTTTGTCAGTATCATCTGTAATACAAGAGATTCCGTTCACAGCTTACCAGGATGGCACCTGCCGGTTAGCTAAATTATACTTCAGAAAAAGATCACTCTTGAATTCTCAAAGTTTCATGAGAGGCAGATTATCTGACTTATCAAACAAATCATTCCAGAACAGTGTATATCTGTTGTATTTTATCCTTGCGTAATAATCAGGAAACTATTTCTGGAAAACTTCTAAGGAGCCAGGAGTCATTCAGAGTTAAAAGGTCAGGGAGCATTCTCTGCTTGTGGCAATTTAGCACAGCTACTTTAACTGTGTTTGCTATCCAATTAGTGCTTGTTTCTGTCCTTTGGTACTGCATTAAATCAGGTTAATGAATGAAAATTGCTTATGGTTTAATATCACTTTGGCTGTTCTGACACTGAGCAGATTTAGTATTGATTTCTCTCATAAGTTAGTTTATTCAAACACAGTTTGTATTTATATGCATTTATATACACATACATAAGGCATAATGATCTGTGAACTGAGGGTGGAATAAGGCTATCTCCTGTATTATAATTCTATAGTCTCAAAAAATCAATTTGAAATCGCATGCCTACATCTCTGCAGCACAACACCCTTCACAGAATTGTATCCAAAGGTTGCATCTTACCCTGTGCTAAGCCTTTGCAAACGGCAGGCGACAGCCTAGTGGTTCAGAAGAGTTCCCTTCTCCTTTTCTATCTCCATGGTTAAATGAGGACAAGTCTCTCTGTCGATCTTTAAAAAGCAGAGTATAGTTATATATAAAAAAATGAAATTAATAAAAAATTTAAACAAGGTCCTTTTAAACAAAATAGAGCTTGCAGCATTGTTATGGAGCATGACTGGTGCCACATGCAGGTCTGCTGTTCTGTGGGCACTTCCCCTGGGGATGGGCCTGGCATGGGAGAGCCATCACCACAGCCCAGCTTAACCCCTGCCTGCAGGAAGCTGTTGTGCAGCAGGGATCTCAGCAGCAACTCAGCAAGCCTTGGAGCTTGTGCTCTGGCTAATTATTTCTTTAGCATTCAGGTAGCCCTAGACCAGAACCCCGGGCCCTCGGCTGTGACTCTGACTCAGTGCTTCTGCAGGGCAGCAGCCCAGGCAGCATGGCCATGTCCTGGTTTCTTTTCGTATTCTCAGCAAAGGCAACCAAAAGCATTTTTCTTTTTTTTTAAGCTCAAGAGCAGGCTCAAGCTACCCAGTGGCTTTGCCTGTGTTGCACAGTGTTCTGCTCCCCTAACACAGCAGTGCTGCCCTCCCAGCTATACCCATCAACCCTCTCAGGATACAGAAGTAATTTATATTATCTCCAGTTGTGCTTGAGACTATTTCAAACTGTGTGGCTGGAGCATTACTGCCCTACTCTGCACTGTATCCTAAGGCTTGTTTAATAGCATTCTAAGTATCATAGAAATAAATATTACAATGTCAGTCAGGAAGGCAAATCAGAGGTTCTGGGCAGAGCCTCTCTCATTGTACTCCTTATCAGGCAATGAACCAAGCCTTACTGGCCATAAATTTGGCCAAAAAGACCTTTAAATAGTTTTTACAATACTTGTTAAAAATACCACACATAGCTGTTCAGTCACATGTCTCAGTCACCCAGAGGGTATAAACACTCCAAATAAGATATAAAATAGCCTAGTCCATAGCCAATGCAAACCTGAAATCTGTTTTGGAGGCAATAGTTCTAAATTTAAGAAAAATGTTCTTTCTTTTGCTATTTCATTATTTTAATTTTAAACCAAGACTAACCAAATGCAATTTGTAAAGTCCTGGTGGAGATTAACATTTGCGAAAGATTTGGGAGCTGTAGGTACTTTCTAAATCCCCATACTGAATTTATATATGCTTTTGAGCTTGAAGTTCCAGCAGTGATGAACTTATTGTGCAGATAATGATCAGAAAAGACTGGCTTGCATGGGCTAAAAATACAAGTTCAGAAGTTAAATCCTCCTTTTTCCTGTTCTGTTTGATCCAATCAATATGGATAGTGCTTGAATTCTTCCATGTAGCGTGAGCTTAACTTCAACAGAACTTTTATTGTTGAAAAGTTGACGTTGAATTTCATTGTGTTTCTACTGATCGAGAGAGCTCCTGATCACATTTTCCTGCAATATTTTTGTAGAGTTGCAGGATTTAGTTAATTTAGGCATGATGCATAACTTATCACACTGATAGTTCCCTGAATCATTCTTGTGTCCATTAAACTCCTAAAACCAAACCATGCTGTGTTACTTTCTATGGGTTATAATGATAAAAGAACCCCATGTTTTGAACAACAAATATCAACCTATCAAAAACTTCAAAGAAATAGAGAGTTTTTAAAAACTCTTTCACTCTCTCCCGTTTCTGCAATATCTGACTAGGACTAAATTAGTAAAATGTGAGAAGATCAATTATTGAACCACTTTGTTTAGTGACAGTTTTTGTCAACTAATCCAAGCTTCAATTTCTCAGTCTTCCTACAGTATATTTTATTATGGTAATTCTTCTTCTTGCACTTTCCCTTCAAGTTTTTCTGTTTTGTTTTTTTTTTTAAACTTCTCAATCAGAAGAGATAGGATGCTTCATAAGGCTCTGTAATGTAATAAAACTGTTTCGTAAGAGCTCTGCAAGGAGGAGTTTTCTCCTTGTTCTTCTACTTCAGGGACGTATGAGATTTTCCACAGACAGATCTTTTTTCCCTTTCTCTTCCCAAAACAAGCCCACTCATGCTTTTTCTCACAGCTGGCCATGAAAACAATACTAACTCCCCACTCTCACTGCAGGAGTCCCTGGTCGGTGCTATTTAGTGCCACGTTTCTCTACACCAACACCACAGGCTCAGCAGTGTCCAGGTCCCTCCTCAGCATCTGCTGGAGGTGATCCAAGGGCATTATAGCTATCTTATTAATTATATAGTATTATCATCCATGAGGCGTATGGCAGAACTGGAATTGCTCCAGCTCCTTTGAGGTGAGTAAGAGTGGTGTGGCAGCTGTGAGGACAAGGCATGATCCTTCCAAACTAGGGTGGAGCAATTTCCCCTTGCAGCCACAGGTAAGAAATCTGGGGCTGATGGGTGATGAGGGGGCTTATTTTATTCATTTCTCCATGTCACCTACTGACTCCGACATGCCTGGGAACAGTACCAATGACAAAGGAAAAGGGATTGATACTCTCACGGTAGCAGCTCCTTACATCATTCTCCCTCCAACCAGTCAGAAACTTCTTCAGAACTTCTTTCAGGGTTATTTTTTCAATTGCAGTGTTGCCATGATCTCCTTGTTAAACTCTCTTTTCGGTACTGACTCAGCATTGCCAGTTCCCTCAGGTGTGCCCTAACTCTTGATTTGAGGGTGTTTTGCCTATTTTGGGATGGAAAGCTGTTGTCTCAAAGGCACTCCCTTTTTTCACATAGCCATGAACTTTTCATGTGCTCGCCACACAGCTACAGTATATTGAAGAGATATCCAAGCTAAGGTCAAAATCAGCTGCCCTGCGAGAGAGGGGGTTAAATTAGCTCTGAATTTTATAGCCATGCCCCGGTATCCAGCCTGGTCCTTCTAAAGCTACCTCAGATGCCTTCATGTGACAGTGCTGACTGCAGCTGCCTTTAAAGAGTTGGCTACACCACTTGCCTCTGTTTTCAATGAAACTAAATTCAAACCCTCCTGCAAAATGCCACTGACTCAGCATCATCTTGATGCTAGGGAAGCTATGGTGAGTGCGAGCTACCAACTCACTATTTTGGAGAAAAAGAGAGCAACAAAAGAAGAGGATTAACTTTGAGGGGCTGGGCAAGACATTTTTTTGTGGGCATATTTGAGACTATATTTATCAATTATGCTGTTCAGGAGAAGGATAACTTTCCCCATCGCAGGCAAAATATCAGGAAAAAAATATAAAAAAAAGAAAGAGAAAAACAGGTATACATTTATTATTCCAGAGTACCTTCTGATTTCCCTGGTGACTCCCTTGTACATTCCTCTCTTACAGACATTCATTAGAGCTGCTGGGATTTTCAAGTGAAGCAGTTGCTGCCAAAGGACCTGCGATCACAAGTAATGAGGAAGCCGCACAGGGAGCAGAGCACGGCAGCCCTCTCCAAAAGCCAGTCCCCAGAGGGAGGTTGCAGCTCCACTCGGGCAAGTTGCCACCTCCCATTTTCACTCGTTGCAAGGCAAAGACCATTCCAGGACAGCGCAGCTGTCTCCTTCCCATACTGGAGTTATCCTTCCAAAGTGCTCTGCTAGGAAGCAGAGATTGAAATCACAGGCAGGCACAAGGCTTTGGGAAATAGGATTCCCCTCTCTGTTTGGGCTGTATGGCAGAAATTACTTCCCTATGATAACACAAGATTTTGAGCACACTCAAAAATAAGTCAACTCTTAACTCAGAATTATTAGGATCCTCTCACTATTTGTCTATAATTAATTTACAGCACTTGAAATGCCAGAGTGACACTTCAGAGTATGACAAAATTGATCCAGCTCTTGATTGCATAAGTGCTTATCCAGCAAATGCAAAGCAAAAAGTTCAGCAGACAGTTGCTGACAGCTTGGCTTGTCTGTCTGAATAGTTAACGGTATCTTAGCTCTGTCCATGGTTCACACATAGGAAAATAAAACAAAATATATTATGTGATTTACCCAGAGATCATGAGTCATGCCCCTGCTACTGGACTTGCAACCACTAAGAACAGAAATTTCTAGAACTTTAAGATGTTTTTTGTTTCCTAAACCTAGAAGAGTGTTAAATTAAAATTTGCCAGTATTCACTGATGCATAGGGCATTTAGAATAATGCAAGACATATGAATCCACTGATGAAAAATTAGTGAGTTAACGATAATGAAGACAAAGTACTGCCCTGCTATACAAATATTCCCTTTATACACACATAGTGTTTTCATGAAAAACCAAAAGGCATAAGGACACGTTCACTTTGAAGTTCCTCAGAGGACTCAGGAAGCTCAATCTCGTATAGCAGCACTTATCCTTGCAATGTTTACCGTTTGCACAGTTCAGCCTTCCATCTTCTCCCATGATCCTATCTCCATTTCAGCAGTAAACCAAAAGAACTACCTGACTTTTATGCTTGATTTGTTCTAACAGTGGCCTTTAACACCCTGAGAATCTCTCCTCTGTGTGTTGCCCTGTGATTCTGAGGCACTACAAAAGGTTATGGGGAAGGCAGGTAGGTTAACGGCCTTGGGCAGAGAGGCAGAAGAGCCAGAGTGAAAGGATCAGAGGCAATGGATGGATGTATACACATGTGTATGTACATGTACATACTCTGAACTATTGCTGAATACTGCTCTCCTAAGGCGCAGGGGACACCAGTGAGACCAGTAAACACCAGTGACCATGGCATCCAATGAATGCTGGCAGTAAGTGATCAGTACATACGTAGACTATTTCTCCATTTTACAGTCTTGGCAAAAAGCCTTCCTGAGTCCCTGTCTGCATAAAGTTCAGTGTATTTAACAGCCAGAGTGGACCTATACTCCTTAAATATATTTAATAACATGTTGGCATCCTGAGGCAATAAGTTCCAGAAAGTTATTGTGTGCTGTCTGAAAAGCAACATTTTCTTCTTGATTCAAATAAGCTATTTGTCAGCACTATGTAGAGAGGAGAGTGACTCTTGCCTTGAGAAGAAGCTGCAGTTGCCGACTCAGGTGTGTGGTGGAGCAATCACCAGTGAAAACTGGGAAAGCAGACACTGATGAGACAAGATAATAAAGAGAATCGGCATCTTCCTCTATACGTGGGGGGAAAGGGGCAGTAGGTACAAGCAAACCCTGAGTAAAATAATTAACAAATGGAAACTTTCTCATGAGAATTAACACAGACTGTTTCTGTCACTTCTCTGGCAGTATCCACATCATGAAAACAGTGTTTGCCTTTCTGCATAGGGAACCTGCAGCAGAAATATATTTGTATTACAGTAAGTACAAACGCAGCCTGCTGAGCTGGAGGACACACAGACAAAACCCCCAAGAGCTGAACGCACAGGCTTGGCTGAAACATTGAACTGCCAGGCCTCAAAGCAATTTAACATCCTAATCACTGTTTCTGGCCTAGGCTTAAACTGTCGTTAAATGCTTGATAGATTATACGAAGAGTTGCAGAAACCATTGCAACTATTTCACCTGTTAGAAGCTGTAATCTACAGGTTATTCATAATTCCTTGAATACGTTGTTTGTAGGCTGTTCAGTGTGATCTTAGAGAGAAACTACTTCAGGAAATTATTTTTCTTCCTTTTTTTTTTTTTTTTAAAGTTGCTTGCTAACATATAATTCAACAAGGAATTGCAAGCTACTAGCCAGGTAAATCAATAAATAAGAGCCAGGTAGCTGCCAGGCAGTCTCTGTCTTCTGGGCTGAGTGATCACCCAATACTGCAACACATTTCAGGGCATATTCATTTGCTCTCCTGCACAGGTCCTTTTATCTGTCTTTTCTCTGCAGTGTCTGAACGCTTCCCCGTAACACATGAAGCAATAGGAATATTGTACATCACCTCTATGGTTCCCTTCCTCATGTCCATGCAGGCAATGAGAGAAATATATTAATGTTAATGATTGCTTTAAACTTTCTTAATACTTAACCTGCTTCCAGCTTATAAAGTAGGGACTCTTTCTTACTGGTTAGACCATTTGGGCTTAAAGCTCATTTTGGTTTTAAGATGTATTACACTGATAGTCCTTGTGTTTTAAGAGAGCAGTAGTAACGGCTTTAGTAACCTCTCTAAAGTAGCATAAATTTGTGGTGCCCAGTGCCTCTGAGGCACTCATGGACTTTTAAAGCTGGTGGGCACCCAAAGGATCCAGCAGGGAGTGGTGACACAGCATGACCACGTCTCTGCTTCCAGCACTCTGCCAGGAATGCTCTCCAGAGCCCATCTGTGCCCATCAGGACCACGGCCCTGCCACCCCATCCTGAGATGCTGACCGAGTGAGGCTGTCTGTGCTACCAGTGGCACATCCTGATCAAATATTACCCATGCTAACAGTGCCAACAAGAGTGTGGGAGATTCATCGACCACGGGTCTCATCGAGGTTTCAGCTGTCCTCCTCTAGCTGTTTTCCAGTGCCTGAGAGCAATCAGTTTCTTCTTACCTGACATCTGAAAGTTATTTTCTGATTGCTCCAGTCAGCACACTGATACTTCATCATTCACTGCAATTCATATTCGGTGATACCATGTATGAAACAGCCCAGTAACTTGGTCATACAGAAGGTGTTACGGACAAACTGTTCAGGCAACTACGCTACATACCTGTACGACTTGCTCCCAGAGAAAAAGTCTTGAGGTAACTTTTCCAACCTACTGACTTAGAAAACATCTCCCTCTCTCTTGTCGTGAGAGGCAGGCTGAGTGCCTGCTGTCACCCATGGCGTAGGACCAGTCCCCAGCACAGGTAGGGGTGGGCCCAAGGCCAGGGTTTGCCCCACCACCCAGCTGAGGGTAAGGACCACATGCTGCACACTGAAATGCTCCTGCCCTGAAATCCTGGTGCAGGAGAGCACAGCCAGACCACAGGCACTCATTTTACAGACATCAGCGGAGCACTTGCTGACACTCACCAGCCCCATCTCTCTCCCCATCTACTCAGTTTCCATCCAGCATTTCTCTTCCAGCTGTCCCAGAGCCTGCAGACAGTCATTCTTCTGAACTGCTGTTCCCTCTTTGGAACTAATTTTTCAAAAGTCATGATGTAAAAAAAAAAATCCCCTATTAGTACTTATCTTTCTGCTAACACGATTTCCAGTTGTTTGTAGGCTTTGTATAATATCATCTTTTCAATTTAAATGTTCTTATTCCAAGATAAGAAAAACAATTCATCGACTTGCTTTTCTTTTATCTGTCCTAATTAGTTTTCTAATTAATCCATAACTCCCAAAGCCTTCATTTATTTCACGTTTCAATTTAACTTCCGAGTTGCCATAACCAGATTAGCAATCAAACCCATTTTGAAAATATTTCTTCTCACAGGAAGCTGGGTAAACTCATACAAAACTACTTCTGTGAATCTAATAAGCTTACGGTTTCTGCTTTGTTCTCCCCAGTCTAATTTTCAAGTTTGCAGGCATCCCACTCAATCTGAAGCGAATTTACCCATACGAGGAGGATTCTTTTCCCCAGCAACATCTCTGTTATTATTAGTGATTTGCGTTACCGTGCTTGGAAAGGGATCAGAGGTGTAGGGAACTGGGTTACACCGAGCCACGCGATGCCTCCCGGGCACGGCTACACAGGGGCACCCAAATCTCCTGTTTCCTGAACTGTTGTTCTCCCTGCAATGCCAAATCATGCTGCTCCTCAGCAGTGACATGTGACATTCCACCGGTGTCTTTGGAAAGCATTCCATTAAAAAGTATGGACAGCTGCAAATCAAAACCAACGTGATCAAGCAGAAGCAGATAGCAGGGAGTTGTATCCTTCTCCAAACCAATTTCACTGTATCGCTCTATTTTAGGAAAGCAACACCCTTTGGAAAAGCACTTAAAGGTGTGCTTGTCTTTGAATATATGCTCAGTCCTGCTGAAGTCTCTGAAAGATAGGCATCCTCAATAGCATCCTGAATAAAGGCTTAGCATGTGATTACATTCCTTAGCTGATTTGGGATCTGAAAAACGTAACTCAAAATGTAGACAGTCATTGTCACGACGTATTCACAAAGCGTCACAACACTGCCTGTGACTATGACACAGCAATGCTAAGATTTCTTATTCAATTAATTCTTTCTTCCTAGTTTTGCCCTGGAAATAGAGAAATTATTCAACATTTCCTACTGCATCTCTTCTATTCTTTCTGCTGCCGAACTTTGGAGATACTCAGAACCTTCTCCCCTATGGCAAAATTTATAAGAGTTTTCTAAAAGCCCTAATAAACACTGTCTTGTTCTTGTGCTCTCCTTCAAGTATTACCCAATACCACAAAGGGCCAATTCAATTCAAACAAACCAATGACTCACACAACATCCACAGTCTTTATACATTAGAAGATTTTTTTTCAAAAATGGCATAGCGTAATATTTCCTTTCGTACGTATGTGAAGAGATAGGAAATTTGTAAGACGTGACACAAATAAAGAACTTTTCATTTACATAAGTACACATGAAGAAGTGATTGAGAGAATCAGATTATAACAGTTTCAGTGCGGTTATTGCCAATGAAATTTTTTAATTCTTTGGACGCATCAAAACCATAAAAGTTTTTAAATTTAAAAACGCTACCCCCAGAATTTTAAATTTATCACTCTCCCCCCAGAAAGCCCTTTAGTGCCTGGCCAAGGTTAATGCAGTGATTAAAATATGGACACATATAGAAAGAGGGGCATAATACTTATAATGACATGTTCTACTGTGTTACTCTAAGGACAAGTTTAGTTGAATAAAAGCTACTACGTGAGAGTTTTATCAAGGCTCAAAGGTTCATACATAGATGAAGAAAGCCTTGAAGAAGACAGCTACCAAAAAAAAAAAGAATTTAAAATAAATATAAATAGCCATGTATTTGTGTAGCACTGAAGTTTCTCTTGCTTCTAAAATCATTCAGAAGAAATCTAAATGGCATGACGTAACAGTTCAGTTTAAATTAAGTCACTCACATTAATCAATATTCATTTATTCTTATAGCAAGTAATATAACAGTGTTGTCAACATTTCATCTTTATGAAAGGGAAGATAATGCAGCGTTAAAGGAACCTGGTATTCTATGATTCTATGATCATTATCTGTAAAAGTCACAATTTCTACCTTTCCTCCTCCTCCTCTGCCCACGTGCCACTCAGCACTGCCAGCCCAGATGTAAGAGTCCCGCTGGGCGGTGGGGTTGCCAGAGGTGAGGCCAAGGCAGTGAGAGCAGAGGAGCAGCAGAGCGCTCTACGTCCAGGCCTGGCCTGGCCCGGCCGCGATGCAGGGCAGAGGTGGTTTATATAGAATCTATTATGGGATGAAGGATGTGACAGTGAAGAGGACGAGTCACTTTTTAACACCGTGCCCGCCTATGCATTATTCTCTCCTACAAAACCACCTTCTGCCGGCAGCGGGAGCGCGGGGGGTGCCAGGAGAGCTGGTGCTCTAAGGCGTAGCGCTCGGCTGCTTTTAGCGCTGCCTTAATGCTTTCCTAAGCATCTTGCTCCAAAGATTTAATACTTCCCATCAGCTCCTTTCGCTACGCATCCCTCTCTCTGACACGTAAATAATGAAAGTGTACATTTCCTATTTTGGTATCTCACACTGACAATCAGCTGCAGGGGAAACACAGTCAGTCAGTATTTGACAAGAAGGAAGAAGAAAGCAGGCTGAATTTGACCCATGCAGTAAGTTTCAAAGGCAATCTCTTAAACTCTCCTCAGCAAGGCCGGAGCCCAACAATAGCAGCTGTCGGACATGCTCACCCCTTTTCAAAAATCCCTAGCTCCAGAGCAATTCCTTTAGCCTGCTAAATCATGTCTTTATCAGAAGAACACAGGAGCACGTAACAGCTCTGACAAGCACATGACCGGCCATACATCCCTGTGTTTAGAATTATGAGTGAGCCTGAAGTGAAACCTTGAAAATTTCAGGCAGAAATAGAATACACTGTGTGTGTCAGTCCTCTCGCTGCTCTGACCACAGCAGTCCCATATGTGGCCACCACACTGCCCACAGTCCCGCACACCAAAATACCTGGATACTTGGGACCAGAGCGACCTGGGATGGTTGCCCAGGGGCTGGCAAAGTCAGATTCATGGGGAAAATGTTTGAAGGGTTTGGCTGCGTGGCTGACGTAGAGTGGAAACGTCCATTTGCAAAATCCACTGAGAGGCAACCAGCATTTCACTGTTTCAACATTTCTGAAGCTCAGATTAATCTGACTCCGAGACTGGATTTTCTGAGCTATGAAGATGGTTTCAGTATTGATCCTTTCTGCATTCTCTTACATCAACTACTACTTGCAACTGGATGGAAATCTTCCAGGAATATTGCAAACGATAAAATATCTCAGGTTTTCTCAAATCATTTATTTACATTGGGACTCCTTATACTGGACGAAATAAGAACCCTTCACTAAGCACTTGGGAAATATTCATTATTTATACAACCAAACACCACTCTCAGGTCTCTGTTTATGCACTTCTCTATCAAAAGCTTTTACATTGCTCTTATAAGTATCAGACCCTGCTTTCTTGATGCTGAAATTTCACATCTGTACTGAAAACGTAGGCTTCCAATAGTTTGCAGCCCGCCTGTGCTGAGGTTGGTTCACCACTGCTGCAACTTTAACCAAGTGTTAAACCTACACTGAGGTCAAAAAGTGGTTGGTCTCACTCTAAAGTATTTAATCATTTTCCCCAGGTCGCTTGCACAGTCGTCCACCTAACACTACAAAAGCAAGCCTGCTACTTCATTTTCACACCACGTATTTCTCACAGAATTGTTTTTACCAGCAGAAAAATTTTACCCCAGTGAAAATGTTTATTGTGGAATTCCTGGAGGTGAGTGCTCAGGTACAGGCACCTAAGCCCTCAGCTGCTTTAGTTACGCAGAGCATGTACCACTCATAGTAACACGGTTGAGCACCAAGAATTTACCCAGCTTTGGGCACGTAGAGTGCTCAGGTAGAAATGTAGTTGCTGATGACCTTGTGTAATCCACAGAAAATGATCGTTCCCCCTGGAAGCACCTCTGTCTCTCTACTGACTATACAGAGATCCCAGTGCAATTACTTGCCTAGCCTGAATGCCTCAGGTGAGGTAAATCCATGCCCCTTTGTGTAGTCTTAGCACTAAAATGCCCTGAATTGCTACTTCATGTTCGACCTCTTCCTTTGCATTGCCACAGATGTACAGAAGGCATCCGATCCTTCCCATTCAGTCCCTAAAGACTAAACTCTTTATTGATAGCCCTCATTTCTGACATTTCAGGAACAGAAAGGAGATGAAAGTGACACAGGTTTCAAAATCACAATGGATGGGATAATAAGCTACAAATATTTTCCTTTATGTATGAAAAATAATGGCAGTAGAGAACACCAAAATAAGTCTTTAAGACATTTCCTAACTGGAGGGAGAAATAAATTAAAATGTGCAATAAAAGTTTTATAGCAGTTAGTGATTTCACTTTGGAAAACCTGCTAAGAACCAAGTTAATGGCATAATAAATTCTTTTTGTGTGTGTGAGCAATGATTATTTGGGGTTTTAAAGTTTGACAATTTCTTGTAAATCTAATCAGTCAGCTAGCAATTAATAACATTAAACTACTTCATGTCTTTCTACTTGAGCACTGTCACGCTGTGTCAAGGCATAGCTCAGATTCCTCTCACAGGCTAGCTCACATCACCTGTGGGCACTGAAAGTGTTAAATCACCATCAGCACAAGCTCAGGGGAAGGGATCAAGGACCTGAGATTTCTATCAGCAGGGTTGGAAGAGCTTTTCTTTAACTTCGAATTCTGCCTGGTCTATCTTCTATGTTTCATTTTAACTTTAAGAAAGAAGCTGGTAATTTTGAGTCTGACGCGTCTCAAATCAACACTCAAACTTGCTCTGTTTTCATCTATTACGCTTTTGATCGTTGAAGGCACCGAAATCTGTTTGAACCAAATTATTTTTTCCCCGTTATGGATGACACTACAATTTTTAGCCACAGACTTAAGTTCAGATGAGGAACGAGGCAGTGCCAAAACATCAAAGCCCGGGAGCTAGAGATGGCTTAGCTACTTTTGTTAATTTGGATCCAAGATGATTTACTGAAGCACAGGACACAAAAAGAGTTTGTCGTTAAAATAAACGCTAAGAAGATAAGTGGCACAACCAGAGTTCAAGCATAAAATTCAAGAAGTCCATCTCCTTTATAACCCCGCACCTCCTCTTCAGAGTTCTGCTTTAAAACTGAACTCGCCCAGAGCTTATTGGGGAGAGATGATGTGAAGATGAATCAGTGGTTGGCACCTTGAAGTGAAAATTCATAGCATCATTGCACAGGAAAAGAGGCAGTTCAGTGCTGAGTGAGACTTAAAATCTATATTTGTCCATTATAATACTTTTTCTAAGTTATTACATATCCCTAAGAAAAATGAATGTGCTACAGTGGCTTTATTTAAACCTCAGCAGAGTTTGAAGTTACTTGGATTTTGTCTTTGCGCAATTTCATCTATCGCTCTTCCTGTCTGCCATCAGCAGACATGTAAGCCAAAATCCTGTTACAAAATCAAGTAGCTTTTCATCTTCAAAGTTTAATTATTACAAACTCTATGTGAAGCTGGCAACCATCACTGCCCTCCATTCCTCAAATAAGGAGACAGACAGCAGCAAAGCAGCTTTCCTGAAACCACGGAGAAACCATCCCAGAGCTCAAAATGTGATTTAATTTCTGTGCTTTTATAAACCGAGCAGTGACAGTGACAGAGCCCTCAGGATGAGTGTCACTGGGCAGTAAGTCAGCAAACACTTTAAATCACTCTTTTGAAGGTCTGTAGAAGTGAACAAACACCCTCACGGCAGAGCCATCCATCGAAACTTGCCCAGTGAAATTCTCTAGATACTTAGCTCGGGCAAAATGTTCTCTGGGCTAGCGGTCCTTGAGGAAGCAGTCCTCTAAGGCAGAAATGGATAGAATCCATCTAAGGAAGAAATTGTTAAACTGAGAGTGGTGAAACACAGGCCCAGATTGCCCGGGGAGGTGGTAGATGCCCCATCCCTGGAAACACTCAAAGCCAGGTTGGACAGGGCTCTGGGCAACTTGATTTAGCTGAGGATATCCCTGCTCACTGCAGGGGGTTTGGGTTAAATAATCTTTAAATATCCCTTCCAACCCAAACCGTCCCACATTTCTATGATTCTAGGATCCCTACAGGCATATGCAGGGCCAACAGATTAAACCAAGGCAGAAAATATAGGCACTTGTTAGTATTAATATAACACCAAGATAGGCAGTGTAGTTCACCTCTGCATCACACACATGAGGGAGCACGAATCCCTTGCTCTCCAAAACTGACCTTGTTTCAGTCCACCTCTCCCAGCTGGAGCAAATCCTGCTTTCGCCACTGAAGTTCCCTTTACCTCCTGTTTGAGATATTTGCTGGGATTCTTACCAGATGATGAAGAAAAGGCATCGGAAGAGATGAATTCCACTTTTCAAGAGCTCCTTGGAAGTGTAACAGCCCTTAACCACAGCTTGGGTGTTGTTTTTTTTTCAGCTGAGCAGAAGGTTTATAGGAGTTGGCGTAGCCTGGGTGTTGCTCAGGACAGAATCTGTATCTGCCTGTCCACAGGAACTTGTACAATGAGTTCCATATCCTTGGCCAAGGCATTTTACATCTTACCACAATATAAATCCTGCTCCAAGCATAAAGTACATCACTTTTATCAAAAGTCTCTCACTTCAAAGGGAAATTGCAGTGGAATGGAGCATCAAACAGATCCATGGGGCTCGTAAGCATTTATAAGCCTCCTAAGAGCAAAACTTTTATGGTTCATCTTAGCTAAAAAAAGACCTACTTTTAACTCCTCTTTTCATACTGAAATGCCATAATATCTGCGAGCTATCCAAAGCTCACAGTGAAGGTAATTCAGGTAGCTTGGTGACTCCTGTGCAAAGAGTTCAGCATCAAGGACAATCCAAACCAGTTCACATACCACATCATCTTCCTTCTCTTACGCTGCTTTTTGGAGGTACAGAGAAACCATTTTCTCACCCAGGAGCAGGCAGATGGATTATGCCTGCACAGTTCTGCTGCTACTGGAAGCAACCCCTAAAAGAACTGCAGCCCCTGCACACAGTGGCTTCTCCCAGCCCTTTGCTCAGCTCAGTCTACCCCTGTGACAATCTAAACTTCACCGCTGCCCAACAAGAAGGGTAGTGCAATGAGTTACTCAGCCTTGAGGGAGCCACATCACCTTCTGCCACCACTGCAGAGACAGCATGAGGCAGATCCCTGGGCAAATGACAGGGAGCTGGGAAATCTGACTGATTGTGGTTTCACCACAAATGCTTATTGTTGGATAATTAATCACAAGCACGAATTTTCACTCCAAACACGAGCAAAACACATAGCCCGGCAACAACAGGTCCATGGCGCAGCATCGCATACTTCCTTACCAGATATTCCACAGGTTTTGGAATTTAAAAAAAAAAATAGATGAAATTAGACTTTTAAAAAATCCTATTATAAGTGAAGAATTTGGTAGGGAGGACCATGATTGCATGTGAAACTTAAGGTACCTGTTCCTATAAAAATAATGTGTGAAAGCTTCTACTCAATTAGTGCTGCCCATGCAAATTGTTTTCACTGGTAATGACGTGATAAAATGTTAAACAGCAGGGGGGAGCCCCATTACTAAATGCCCAGGAGAAAATTGGATGAAAGATTTTTATTTTTTTGTCTGCTCATAATTGACCATTATTATAATTGAATAACCTTTTTTAAAAAAGCGGTACTAAGCTACATTTTCATGCCCTCAATTGCCTCACGTAACTTCACACATCACATGCTATTGTTGTTTGTACCCTAAGTGTCACCTGATATTCCTGATGATCCACAAAGCCTATCATTTGTGATAATTGATGTCATTAATATACATTCTTTGAAGGCTTTTCTGTAATCATTAGCTAACCATACTGAATGTACAAATCAATGATCTGGACTATGTCATTAATAAGAAGTTAGGTGTGAATGAGTTTTTTCCCAAAATATGAATTTTGCAGGTTAATTAATTTCTGTTATCACTGCAGAGAAAAAATAACCCAACAACCCAAAATTTCCATATGACTCAATACAGTTATTTAATGAGAGCTCCCTGGTTTTTTTTTTAGCTAGAAAAAAGTTGACATTATTTTCTACATACCATGCAAAACATTAGTCCCAGATAATTAAAACTTTCCAGTGGAGAAACAAACTGAGGACCAAACTTTCTCCAGTGTAATTACTTAAATAAAGTGTCTGAATACTGAAAAAAAATTAAAAAAAGTCCTGTGGTCAGATAGATAAAGAGAACAGTAGAATTTTGCCACTAAATTCATGGATAATGCAGTATTTTCCTTATTTCCTCCTCTCCATAAAAACGTGGAGCACTTTGCACCCTGTAGGCTGTTCTCTGCAGAAATACAAGCATCAAGTCACAGGGAAAATAATATAAAGGAAATCACACAATCTCCTTTTTTTCTGTACTGTCTCTTAATAACTTTTTTTTTCCTCATAAATCAAGTCACAAATAGCCTTTGCCTGATGTCCATACACTCACTTGGCAGGAAGGGAAGAGATCACTGCAATCACCAGGTTTAACTCCAGCTACTGATGGTAGCAAGAGGGCTTCTCCTTCCCAGGGACGTATCCAGGTCACACAGCACTGGGGACACGGCCGACACTGCCAAAGCAGGGCCAAAAGGCAGCCCAGGACATCATGCCTGCTCAATCCCCCTCATGAACTGCTTGACCTCAATTCTGAATCTTGTTCAGAGCTTATTTTGTAAATGCTGGGTGGCCTTTACAGCGCTTCAAGACATGAACATCAGCAATTTTTTTCCAGCTGAGAGAATGGATGAACCCAGAAGACAGACTGACTTAATACTGCCCTGAGGCATATAAAGCACCACAGGTGCTATTTTCTCCTTTGAACTTCAAGCCAAAGCCTATCAAGTTCCCCTGACCTCTGTCACACTAGTATTTGAGATTTAAGCTGATGAGGGCAGTGTATCATCAACACACCCAGAGCAAACAGCACACAGCGGGCACTCAAAGGCCAGCACAGCTCCCAGCTCCTTGGGAAACAAGCAGTGGAGGTAGTTGGAGCTTTGCCCTGAGAAGCAGCGAGCGATGGTTACAGGGTGTAAGCCTGGGAGAGACTTTCTCCTGGAGACACACTGGTAGAAGATGTCCTCATCATCAAGACCTCTTTGGGCACCCTCTTCCCTCTCCCTGCCCACCCAAGGCTGGCCCCATCACCCCAGATCCGAGAAGGGCGAGAGGGAGAAAAACAGCACTAAGAATGCAAAAGGAAACTTGTGACTGTGCCTTATCCTGACAGGAGGTTCTAATATACCCTAGTTGGGAGTGCTGAGCACTACTGCTATTGTTATATCCCCATCCATATGCTACATGCACATCTCAAGCTCTAATTTCTAGAGTTTCTTCTCCTCTTGACTGAAAACTCCCCAAAATGACAACTTTCTAAGAGAAGTTGCCAAAGACAAGATCTGACTGACAACATCTTTACAAATGAGGTGCTGCATCTTGATTTGTGGATATGAAAAGAAAACCATTTAAAATGTTGTCATAAACACAGCAGGTTTGCCACAACGAAATTAAGAGATATTAAAGCATGGAAAAGTTTAACACCATTTTGTGAGAACTACTTTAAGGGATATTACCTCACCACAGAAATAATGCTTTGCTATTTAAAATTGAATAATTACTAGTGGAAAAAGCAGCAGTGTGGCTGTCAATGCCTGTAAACTCACTGATGTTGTCACCATTAATAAAGAGAGTGTGTATCTATTTGCTTTTGCCTTAGAGGAATATACTAGTAAAGCCCATTTTTAATTCGTTTGTTCAGAATGCTGAAATTTGTCCAGGGAAATTTCTCCTGTAGAGACATAATTTCTCAACCGAAAGTTTCCATTCCAAAACAGTTTCTAGTGAAAGAAATGGTTGCTCACAGAAGTCCAGGCTGTCTCTAACCTCTGCCATGTGTTTGCTAAATCATCACGGAGACACATTTCTCTAGCAGTTTACTGTCCCTTAATGGCGTTACTTCTAAGCAGTTTGCTGCAGAATGAAGCTATTTACCATGCAAAGCATGCCCCAGAAGAAGGCACCTCGCTGCACCTTCTTGGTTTTTTACGTGCACACCCAGAGCTGGCCACTTGCTCGCGTTGGGTACTAGAGGGAGGCTGTGGCTACAGTTGGGACGTTTCAATTTCCTTCAGTACAGTGCAGAGTATCTGTTTTCATTGGAGATCAAGATAGCTTTGATCAGGCTATTTTTATCTTGTGTTACCTTTTTTTTGTTGCTACAGCATCCCCTCTTCTTGCCTTGAACTGAACCACGACGAGTTATCTCCCCGTTCTCAATCATCCATTCTTTGGGGAAAAAGAAAACAAGGCAATCACACTACAGGGACAGCAGCATCTCTTTTTATAAAGATCTTCTGTTTGTTTGTCAGTGAGGCTGGGTTTTATTCTCATCCCTTAGTTAGAACCAGAGGAACATCCTCAAGAGGCTGAACTGGCATTTGGGCACCTGTCAAATTTGAGTTTCACTAAAAATCATTTCCTTGCAGTCCCCTTGAATTAATTCTGGTGTCTGACACACGACTGTCCTGGCTCAATACGAAGTTCACTTTAGATGTCATAGAAACTGTATTCCTGGATCCTCCTTGAAAATATATTTGTTTTCGTTCTAAATTTAATTATTTTAATTGCCAGCCATAAGAATTTGCTTTTATTACACTCATGTAAAGCATAGCATTTTCCCTCCCTGCAATTACTAACCAACTCACATAAAAGAAAATAGGTTAAATTGATTTTCTTCCATAGGAAATACATCAAGGAAAGGAAAGGATTGATTTCCCTCCATAGGAAACAAGACATAAATGTTTTTAATCCAGCTGCTGCATTCAGTTATCGTGTACAGTATGAAAAACTGTGCCATAAAAGTGAAATTAAATGCATAATAGCACAGACCATTCTTCCCTCATGTTATCTTAAAGTATCCAGTGTTTTGGCAGGACACAACATAAACCTTTAAGCATTACCTAGACCCATCTATTTTCCAATGAGTTCCAGTACATATTTATGCACCTTTCTGGGATGCTCTTTGGAAAAGGACTGTATTTCGTCATCTATCTCTGATTTCAGTGAGCAGGCTCTGAATGCAATGGTACTTCATAAATTAGAGTAAGAGTGGCAAATCTCACACCGTGAGACGGCAGGCTACCCTCTTCCGTCATATATCAATCCCGTGAAGATTTATAACTGAGGCTGTAATTCACGGCCAGCTTTAAAGATTTTTATCTCAGGGCTGCACAATCCTTGACTTTAAAATCATCCATGCAGATTTTCACGGGTCAAAGATGTAATTACATCAAATTTTAATAAATTTTGTGGCGTGTATAAGGCAGAGAAGAGGCAAAGCTAGAAACACCAGACCCAAGCAGTGCAAAGTTTGCAGCTTGACTGCCACATTAAAGCTTGGGCTAATCCTCAGCAAAAACACGAGTCACTATGTCCTTCTGAGCTCATTATCATGGACAAGCTGCTGCTGAACAGAAGGATTCCCCCATGTTTTGCATTTGAAAAAATAATTCCCAGCGTTTCATCTTTTCTCTACTGCATGCACAAGGAGAGAACATAGTTTTCCATGATCTAAATGCCTGTAGGAGACACTGAGTGCTATAAAGGGGATGTTGACTGCTCTTCATGCAAAGAGGATCCACGTCCCAGCACAACCCTCACTCTGGGCAGGCAGCAGAATCCAAGGAAATGCAGCAGGGATGGCCTGTGCCACCAGTGCTCGCAGAAAAAAAGAAAGATATTCACTTGCTGCTGATGAATTAATTTCTGAGTCTTCTGCTGCCTTGAACACAACATTTAAATTTCTCTTTCTAAGTTCATTTCCCTGGTTAACAAACACTGGATCTTCTTTGATCAGTATTCAGTAAAAGTCGAGCAGATGCAATCCTTTTGAATGGCATTTTCTATATCTGTAAACAAAATACCAGCAAAAGGTTGAATCCATTCTGTCTTCCAAATAGAGAGGGACGCAGTTATTTGTCTGGAAGGTAGGCTGTCATTTTATTGAAAAAATACTGATTATCTTTGTATCTAAATTGGCAGAAGATATCAATTAGAAACTTCCTATACTTAGCACAAATGCAGGCACAGGCAATTCCTATTTTAGGAGTAGTATGTTGGCCATTAGCAGAGACATCACTTTCCTCACTGTTCTTTAACAGTCATTATCTGCCATTAAAAAAAAAGATGATCAGTTTTAGGTCAATACATTGGAAACCAAATACATGGACTGTCATAACTGAAACTGGAGATTAAATGCACTTCTAGGGTCTTCTTTTGAATTGTTCAACTAAAGCTACCCTAGTTCTTCTAATTGCCCTCTGTCGTCAGTGTACCAGAAGTGCCCACATCTAATCTTTGTCTCTGGTTTTGATTTGCTTATGAAGTCCCTTGTAACATCCCGAGAGTTCTACACATTAAGGTTAAAAATAATCAGAAAAAAAGAAAAAGCACAGCATACTTTCTTTAGCAGCGTATTCATTACATCTAAGTTGTGCAGATGACATGAAGAAAATGCCCCACAAAGGGCAGAAGACATTCTCCCAGCCTCTCTGCAAAGGACACCAGAAATGCTGGTGATCATTCACTGGTTTGTGCTCACTGGGTGAATGTGCTGCTCCCAAAGATGCAGGTACCTGTGTAGGATCAGCAAAGCTTTCTGTTACTCCTGTAGCCCCCATGCTAGGTTTTCTATCTTGCTTAGAATTTTATTCATCTGCCTTTCTAATATTTTTCTCAAAGGATTTGACAGCCTTTGTGTTTTCTACCAAAGCTCAAATAGGTTTCTTGACAGGCTTTAATAATAGCTACTCAAGGGATGTGAAGTCGAGAGTCACCTACAAGAGTACCAGGCTCATTTGATGTTCATTTATAGACCAAAGAGTAAACAAATCCACAAAAAGCATTCGAGGGTGCTCTGTCAGCCATGCTGGTGAAATACCCTAGACTCATCCTGGGAGATTTCAGCACTTACATTGGCAAGATATCACAAGAAAGGAAAGAACTACTTTGAAAATAAGAAAATGCCTTTTGCCTAAGGTTTTTTTAAATCCTGAAGCCTACCGTGACACACGAGATATAAAGACACATCTATGTTAAGTCTCACAACCAGCCATGGCCCCAGATAGTTTACTCTCTTGCTGGTTAATGGTTTAAGTTTCTGTAGGCGGCAAGCCAGACCCATAGCATTTGTCAGACCACAGTCCATTAAGGTTTATCCCGTACCTGTCTGTGCTGCTGGTTAGGAGAGGCCGCAGGTCTCCCTGAGCTCAATTTCAAGGGAATAGGCTAATTACTTTAACTGATTTTAACCTTAAAAATGGCTTTCTAGGAGTGGTGAAGAGAAATTGTGCTTACGCCACACTTGCTTGGTTTATGGAGTCTTATTCAATATCTCCAGAGAAAGCAAGTTTGACAATAACCTGAATTGCCCTGCTGATGAGACATGGATGATACTCCCTCTAGCCCTGCAGAGAGCCATAGAAAAATCAATCAATGAGTGAGCATCAAATAGTTAAAGCTGAACCCACACTAGGAGGTGGTTACACCACTGGGAAGGGAAAGAATTGCAAAATGTTTGCAGATATAGCTTGCTCGCTCCCATGGTTGATGCCCATCACGGTTGCCCAGACCAGTACAGACAACAAAGTGTGCCCCATTCCTGTCAGCCACAACAGTGACTTAACAGTTTCTATAAACCCCTGCAGACTAGAAGATTTCAGTTTAGCAGACAGTGTCTTAGCACCAATCTGCGTGTCTTTGTTGTGTTCCTGTCTGTACAACACTGCAGCAATTTATCTGGGCATGGAGTCATCGATACCTAGGAGGGGAGGACGGGACACAAGCATGTTGGCTGTACTGAGCTGTCCTGGATATCCTCCATTCTCCAGTGGCTTCCTAGAAAGTGTCTCCATCCTAACCCTCAAGTTATACCTGAGTTTGCCTATCTCAGGGATTTCCCATGCTTCAGGATTAAAACCATGGTCAAAATCTGTTTTGCAGGTGAGAAGGCGTCTCTTGTCACACGGGCTGCCCGGGCAAAGGGCAGCACTTCCTTGCTGACTTGAACAAGATATTGCATTGCATAAAAGCCTCTGTGCCAAACAGAGGCTAAGAATAAGGTTTTTACCATCCTTTTAGCGCACGTAATTCTAAACCAAACTGGGACATACTTAAGGATTACAGCACAAAACCACATGCAAAACCTGTGAAAACAATGAGCTGTTTAATAGTGAAATGTCACTTCATATTTAAGAGCAGTTCATAGAAAAGCTGTCACGAGCTGCTGCCAGCTTGTTTGTTTGATTCTATTAAGCTATTACTGTGGCAAATGTCACCCTTATTTGCTTAATTTTCTCATGTGACATCTTTTTATAAACTTTGACCAGAAAAACAGTTATTGTCTTTAGTTATTCATGGTGACATAAAGCATCCTGATCCCCAAAGAGGATCTCCAGCCACTGCTCACTTATAAGTGAATGCAAACTCAAACAACTTAAAGCTATTAAGGAGAAAGACAAACTTTGTTTATTCTGCCCCAGGTACTTATACTGCCTCTGTTCATTTCAAGAAACAACATTGCTGCTCTATAGTTCAAAAGAGAGGTTGTAAATTAACCAGCACTGGACTGGATATATTTGCAGTTACCGTTTGCCATTGCCAAGCACCTATAGATTTCCAATAAACAGGTCTCATTCATTGTGAAAATTAGATAATTGAAACTATCTATTTGCTTCAAGGCTACGGTCTCAGAGGTGACGCTTGCGTGTTGCCATGACAAGTAGGTGACAGCAGCTGCAATTCACTTCCACAATACTCTTTGCCCATTTGGTTTGTCAGTAATGAGAGAATTTTATGAGATACTGGAGATTATTGGTCAGCTTCTGCTCACAGCTCTTCTGCCTGAGGATCACCTCTTTTTCCCTATTACCATCCCAATCTCAGTAGAGATACTTAAAATTATAAGAGAATGGAATCCTGTGAAAAACAGCAACCCAAAATTACTCCGTTATCTTTGTCATGCTGCAGATGGCTATCGATTATTATGCAGGCTTTGAAATAAGTACATCCTAGCAAGTGGGAAGCATATAGTAAACACTGCCTAACAAATTTGCATGGAGCAACACATCTGCTGAAGTATTCATTAAATGTCTTTGCTTTCCTGATTAAAATCTTAGGCATGAAAAGGTTTTCTGTTAGAATGTGCAGTAAGGTAGAAGAGGTAGAGATAAGCTTAGGCTGGTATAAAATATTTGTATGAAGTATAGTCCAGAGTTATAGGCATCTATCCCCAGTTTAAACAGAAAAAAAAATCATCAGAAATTAGAAGCTTCCCACTTGTAACCCCCCCCCCTATAATTTTCTCACCATTCTCTTCAGCCAGTGCGACAAGATACTGACTCCTTGTTCCAGTGGAAGTCCACTTACTCATTAACTGTTCACAATGGGGATTGAACCACACCACAAGGAAATGCCTCTCTCTAGGGTGGATCTCTCACATAATGCTATTTTAATTATTAATTTTTTTTCATAACAGTCATGATCAGATTACAAGCTCCCCAACTGAAAATTAACCAAATATATATAGTAGCAGATAACGCAACAGTTCAATGAGTTGGTGACGGGATGATCCATCGCTCATTTCCCAGATGCAGAGCTATTCACAAGCCACTATCATCTAACAGACTGCTGCTTGGATCTATGTGAGGCGATTGTAAAAATCTTCATTTATTACTGCTTACGTATGAAGTCACTTTTCAATTTTGTGAAATAATGTGAAGACATCAGACATTATTTAAAATGCATTATGATCGCTGGCAGCTGGACATGTCTAGCACTTGCAAGCGAGGAGGACAAAGAAACTGGTTTGTGTTTTTGCGTTGCTCCCACATCTCATTGGGGTCTTCACTGTTGCACCAGATCTGGTCTCTCCTCTTGAAGAGGAAGGCTCTGCACAGAACTATTCATTTGGGCACAGCTCAGTTTTGGAAGAGAAAATTTTCCCCAGGTCCTTCCTGGCGAACAACACACCTATGCAAAGGGGAGTCTCAATCATTTTTCGTGTAAAGGGGAGTTTCGTCTCCGTATAGGAATGTTTCCAAAAGAATCAAATTCTCTCAAGTTTCTGTTTCTGGAAAAAAAGCAGTTTTCTCTTACTGAGAAAATCTGTTTAAACCCCATCTCAGCTTAGCTGGTGTTTAGGTAATCATCTAGTGGGTTCCCAAGATCACAGCCTTTGCTCCACACTTCTGAGATAACCTGATCACGGCAGGAAGAACAAGCCAAAAGCAAAGTAAGAAAGAGGCAGTAGCAAACGTGGGGCAGACTGAATTTTGTTCCTTCTCATGTAGATCTTGCCACAGAGGCATCCTTAAAATCATTCTGTTTCCAATGCATTCAGAGATACAGAATTCTGTGTAATCTGTATTAATAATCATGGATGTTCCAAAGGAATCCTTGACCCATATTTTCAATTCTTCTCTGAAAGGGTAAGAATAAATGAGAGTAACACTGGCAACTGTCCAGGCTAAAAGGGCAATAACACTCAAGAGATGCCATTGTCAGCTACAGTACAGGGAGCATTTGACTAAGTAACTCAGAAGCATCAAGTCCTCTGCCTTTAAAATTACGCTACACTTCATACATAATTTCCAAGATACGTTCTGCATCATTCATTTCGTGATCCAAAGTGATATTTTTACTCTTACTAACAATATTTAAACTGTGATGTACCTGCAGGGAAATACATGATTGCTCTGCGAGAGAACACTTCAAATATTGAAATTGGCAAGATCTTTATCCATAAGCCAAGAGATTCATTGCACTTGTTAAAACTGAAATATGCAATACTGAAAGAGAAGGATATAATTATAATTTATGGAGAGAGAATTCAGTAAACAGTTTGATTCAAGTCATTTGTATGTGTTACTTTAAATAACGATCGTTCTGTTTGAAAAACTCTGAGTTCAAGCAGAACAAATGAAGAACTAGAATTCAAGTTGGTGTTTTATTCCATACAATGACCATTCAAATAGAAAAATCTCTACTGATTACATTCATTTATGGGCTTTAGTAAGAATAAGAAACTATTTTAGCTAATTTATGAAGATTAGAATAGTCATGACTTATAGGAAACAATTTGTATAAGCAGTTCAAAAATATGCTTTTAGATCAGGAAATAGCAACAGTTCTGGCAGTGGCTGCATTAGCAGAGAAGACACACAATAGTATTGATTAAAATTTGCATAATATCTGCTTAATTAGAAAATCAGTGTTATATATTGCAGCCAATAGATTAATCCACTTTTCAACCACTTTTAAAAGAATAACGTAATTCTAGATCAGAAATATTTTCTCCTCCAAGCAATTTGCCAAATAAGGGGCTAAAATGTAAAATACTTTTTCCATTAGTTTTAGGTAATTGAAATGCAAAGTGCTAAGCGCTTAATCTTTCCAGGCAGGAAAAGCTGCCTGCTGTCAGATTTTATTAAGTCTTTTTGCTGCTCTTTGTATAGTCAATAACAAGTGTCTAAAGCCAGGAAATGATGTAGAGGTAGTGTTCAAAGGTAAGGATATGATAAGATGGTGTTTGCATTCAGGATAATATGAAAAAGTCCAACATGTACGCAGGAAGATTTTTCTCCATGTCAACTAATTAGCATGTTTATTGGAAGCATTAATTATTCTGACAACCACAGAGACTGTTAAGTGTTTTAACTCCTCACATGCTCCCTTCCTACGTGTCTTTCCAGGCAGACTGTTCACCCGCTGGCCGTCACAGGTAGATTTCCATATCTTAATAAAGCTAAAAGACAGTTCTTTCCATTTCTAGCATGTATTAGGAACAAAAAAAAATAATTCCACCAGGAATAAGCGAGTCTCAAAACAAACCCAAGACAAATACAGTTTTGATAAAAAATAGAAAACTCTCAACACTTTCACAGAGGTGGCCTTCCATTTGAGCATACGGTGCTATCTGACCCTCAGAAGGATTGAGCAGACTTAAGCCAACAGTTGGAAAACCAAGGAATAGTTTACAAGATCCCAATATCAAAACAGCCACCAGAGACAGGCGCACATCGGTACCCTAGCTGCTATTCGTAAACAGCTGCCGTATGGACAGTGCAGCTTCCTGATGTATCCCAAAATGCAGTTCCTAGAAGGACAAACTGAGAAATCTCGCTTGCAGTCTGTCTAATATGTCTGGTTCCTGCTCCTCTCCCACAGAGATGGGCTCCAGCAGCATCTTCTCTACTTCAGCTCTGGAGCTGCAACTCTCCAAAAGCCTGTGCTGCCACATACTGCAGCGGGGACTGCCAAAAGTGCTAGAGAGGGTCTGTTTGGGAGCTGCTGCCTTTTCAAACCTAAATCCTGAACAGATAAATAAAAGCGTTGGAGGGTTTGATTATTCATTCCCTTGTGCAACAGTAAATAAGGGTTTGATGTTTTACCTGTTCATAAATTCAATTCATTTACAGGCAATGCAGCTACTTAGAGCACCTGCATTACTAGAACTGACCACACTCTCCCATCAACCTTTTCCACAGTGTCACTCCAGCTCACATCTCAATTTTTAGGGCCAAATAATCATTTTCATTGTGCCCAAAAATCTATTCTTGGAACAGCATTTTCCAGCCTCAGCCTCACAAGGCTGTTCCCTGCAGAAATAATAAATAAAAAAAAAGTTAGATTTTTAAAAAAATAAATCTTTGTAGTGTGACAGTGCACAGCTTTTTGGCAGAAACACAAATATACCCTATTTTCTCCTTTCTTCTTTTCCATTATTTCCTTTCCACTTTCTTTACAATTTTTCTTTCTTTCATTTCCTCTAGTGTTATTTTCCTTGCCTGCCTTTCTTGTACTTAAAGTTTCCTATTATCAGTTCTGTCTCTTTACACTCATATCTGAGTCTATCTTTCTTTCCTGACTTTGTCTCACTTTCTCTCCCTATTTTTCTCTGACTTTTCATTTCACCATCATCTCTGAATGGACGCCTTTCATGATAAGTTTCACACATTCTCTCTCTGCTACATATATGCACAAAAGCATCTGTTATTGACATGAATGCATATGCAGTGAAAATTGGGTGTTTATTAATAGTTTGCAGTTGCTGAGCTCTAATTGAGGTTTTTCTACATCCCACTAAATGTTTTTTTCTAAAGGTTTCCTGTTACTCCCGTGCCTGCATTACATGTTAGCAATCCAAGGACCTTTGTCTATATTCAATTTGAAAAAAGCTCAAATCTAGGGACATTTCTTTTTCTCAGGTCAGCTTCTCCTGGTTTCCTCTTTCTCTGAAAAACTAAATAGACACAGATCTAATTAGGAGTATCTCAGACCATCATTAGGACAGTAGACACAGAGTGAATTGAATGTCACTTCAGGGAGATCATTGCTTGAACAATCCCACAAAGCTTTCTAATACACCTTTCATTAAAATTACACCCCCAAGCATTTTGCAAAAACTCAGTAATATGCTTGTGAGGCTGCATAATTTGGGGCAAGAAGAGAGAACTTAAGAATCTGTATGTAAAGTAAAAAAAACTAAGTCAAAATAAAATCCAAAGAACTGCAAAGTGACTGTGGATGAATTGTACTGGTGGTTGCGTGCAGATCTGAGCCCATCCCGCTGAGATTGGCCTGAGAAACATGTCTGCCATGATACGGAGACAAGTCTGTCAGGACACACCGGTCTTTAGAAAGAGAGAGCACAAGTCTTGGAAACCCAAAGCTTGCTTTACAACTGGGCTACTTCAAGAAGCAAATAAAAAGCAATGTTGCTTTTACTAGTCCATTGATGAGCACATTTGCACCACTCGTGGGAAAGGAAAAAACGGCGAGCAATGGGAGGAAAGAACAGCCTGGGACATCCAGTACTCCCCTAGAAATCACCCCAGCAAGCAGGCAGTCTGCTCCTACTGCTACTCAGGCTGAAAGAGAAATGTTTCTATTAAGAAGCAAAATCTGAGAGAGCTGTTAAGTGACTGCACATCTCTGCGCTTCAAGGCAGCTCTTTGGCCTGGTGTGAGGTGAACAGGACTTCAGTCATCTTCTGTAAAAAGTTACAACCCACGGGTTATAATTTTGCAACTATTTAGGGGAGTAGGGATGCAGATAACTACAGTTCGAAAATCCACTAGAATTTCATCTGCCTTTTTAGGTGCATCAAAAAAACAACCCAGATATTAGATAAACTATTGCCACATACTAAACACAGCATGATGTATAATATTTTGTGGTTTCTGGACATCTTCCAATCATACTTTTGTACAGTACCAAAAATAGTCCAAAAGGAAAAAACTAAAAGAACTGAGACTGAAAAAAAGAGAGGAACAAAGATAAAGGAAGAATGACACTCATGGAATAACAAACTGGGTGCTACTGACAGATTTCTTACTTACTATGATGATTAAATTAATTTATTCTTAACACTAAAATACACATTTTGGGTAACTGAAGTTGGCTACAAAGCTGGTTCTTTCCCATGGGGTGGAAAGGATATCCAAGCCAACAATTAAGGTCTTCAACCGAAATACTATTTCACAAAAGCCTAGAAAAATCAAAGGATAAAATAAATGGCTGAAAAAATTACTGGCTTGATATTTAAAACTGCTGAGCATCTGCAAGTCCCATTTAAGTCACAGGGAGCTGAAGACATTGACAGCCTTTGTAAATTAGGCTGGATATTAGGACAGTAGACCAACAACAAAGAGATTTCAAAAGCTTGTGATGTGAAATTAAGAGTTCTCACTTGAGTTTAGTGGTAAAAGAAATAGCAACGTTTAAGAAGAAAGCTCTCTGAATTCATCATGCAAACATTTACCAATTTAGTTTTTGAGTTTTCTTTTAAAGATGACTCATTTTCTCTGTCATGTTTCTGAAAAGTAGAACATTTCAGTGACAAGTACAGGATTGTAAGCAAACCTGTACTAACAAATTAGTAACCAAAACACAAAAATCTTAGTAAGAATATGTGTCAGTGATCTTTTACTTTTAGCTTTGCTTTTTTTCAAGAGTATACTGAAAATCAAGAGGAAAAAAGTCTTCAAAATCCTTTGACATTGACCTGCTTAGGCTTACAAAGAAGGCAGATAGAGCAGAACATGCTGATCTTCTATTCTTATCTTTCTCAAACCAGAAAACAATATCAAAGAATATAATTTTTCACAGAAATAAGGACTGGAGGATATCATCTCATTCTTTAAGTTTGGGATATTTCAGTTGAAGCCTTCATAAAAAGTTCTTAAAACTGGAGTGATAGTGGCCATCTTGACTTTTTAGCAAATATGTATAGATCAGATCTTTTAGGGGACTAAGAGAGAAATTTTTATCATTAGTGAGCAATTCTTCCCTTTGGCAGGTAGGAAGCAGGTATTTCTAAGATGAATTCTTCAGGTGGCAAGATCTACCTTTGCTTGTGAACATGCACAATTCTCAAAACTAGTCTAGTTTTGCCCTCAGGATTTTCCATAGGCTGCTCTTCTGAGACCAGCAATTTCCTTTCCAGCAGGTCTGTTCATTTTTAAATTAGCTTAATTGGATTGTGGTCTCTCCATTTTCTTCAAAAGAACCACAAAGTTTTGTTATATGCTTTGTTCTCCTCAGGAAAAAAAAAAAAGCAAATGGACTCTCTGAAGTCAGGTCTGTGTCTCTGTTCAATTATACCTTGGATCAGAGGAAGGTCTCCTAACCTGAGATGTGCTCACACCTGCACTGGAGGGGGTTCATCAGTGCACCTGAGTATCAGAATTTCCCCTGGAAATACTTTATTCTTGGTCAACACTCCCCTACAAATTTTGGCAGTAACAGGAAAAGTCTAGAAAAAATTTATTCATCACCAGGAAAAAATCTGCTTCCTCACCCAATTCATAGAATCATAGAATGGCTTGAGTTGGAAGGGACCTTAAAAATCATCTAGTTCCAGTCCCCTGCCATGGGCAGGGACACCTCCCACTAGACCAGGTTGCTCAGAGCCTCATCCAGCTTGGTCTTAAACACTTCCAGGGATGAGGTGTCCACAACTTCTCTGGGCAACCCATTGCAGTGTCTCATCATCCTCACAGTAAAGAACTTCTTGCTAATGTCTAATCTAAATCTACCCTGCTCTAGTTTAAAACCATTGCCTCTTGTCCTATCACCACATACCCTTATAAAAAGTCCCTCTGTGCTGTAGGCTGATTGCCTGCAGAGCGTCAGCTATGTGCTGGCAAATAGCTGAATAACAATTCCCTCTCTCTGCAGGAGCTGAGCTCAACAGGGTGGCAAGGAAGGGAAAGCAAATTTTGGAAAGTCCTTTTAGATATAATTAATATGATTGTTCCAGTCCAGCACCTACACAAGCTGCTCCTTCAATGTTCTCTGGGGTATCATTCCATTTGGTCTAGGATAATTTTCTATTGGATGGTATCATCTAAACTATTTGAACACCTCTTTTCACCCAGACCATTATGTTTCCACTCCTATGGGAATCTCTCAGTGAGCACAGATTTGTGAAGAATGCTGGAATCTTTGGGCACGCTGAAGTAACAGATCAATTCAACAATTCAAAAGTTCTCTGAAATGAAATCCTAGGTAACTGCTTTGAAAACTCTTAGCAGCTTTCAGAATAGTGAAAAATTATTTTAGGAGTATTCATTGGGGAGACTAAATATGTTCAATTTCTTTAATGACACAAAGGCCACTGCAAATGGTTGCATGTTTTGTCATGGAATACACTTTGAAGAGATCTGACTACCGAGATGCCATTACAGTAGAACCACTCCTCTTCTAAAGTGTCTCAAATTGCCCTATTTTTCAGTAAGAAGAAAAAAATGTTTTTATTCCTTCCTGTAATTTGTCATAGCCACATAAATCTATTACATGGCTTAACACTTTTTTTTTTTTTGAAGACACAATGCATAAGAGAAAGATGAATTCCTGTATCAAGACGCAAAGAGACATCTCAGTGAAATAATGGGCAGATCAGCACCAGCACCCACACAGCTAAGTGGAAGATTTCCCTCCTCCTGTGCAAGGGATTTATATCACTTTTGCACTGTTTTCCATTCTTACAGCTCTCAGAAGAACCCACCAGGGGACAGGAAGGTTTGCTGCTACCAGCCACAGCTTTTCCAGAAAATCTGTCCTACTCTGTACAAGTCAACCTACCCCCAATATTATGGGAGCCAAACTGGGGAGGAAGACAAGGCAGCCTCTGATACAAGATGCCACCATTTTTCAGAAACGATCTTCTAGCTGCAGAAAATCCTGGGAAAATGAAGACCGAACCACTTACTGACCAACAGGCTAGAAAACTTCACCTTCAGTGAGGCTGTTTGGCACATACAAGCTGATGATTTCAGACGGGAGCAATCCATCTAAATACTCTATATGCTCCTGGTCTGTATTTTTCAAGTGATCAGTCAAAAGAGAGCCTAACACAATCCAGCAAATAATTACCCCTAGTATCGTATTGGTAGTGAGCACCCTGGTGCTGCACAACCTTGGGAGCATGGGTCCCTAAGACCCTTTGAAAGTGTTGCATTGCCGGTACACATCAAAACCTGTAAAGAATAACCTGTAAATTAGGAAAATAAGAAACCATTTGGAAACGGACTTTTTGACCACTTTTTGTATATATTTGCTATCTGAGAAGTATGAAATAGGAGGAGTGAGGAAGATTTTTCGTGTACCACAGTCACTCTGCTGTTTTATTTTCTAACGTATAAAGCTGGGTTTATGAAGCAGGTGTGATCTAGGCCTCACCTGTTGTTTTCTCACCACCACCCATGTCCTCAAAAGTGTTCAAGAGAAACTCACCTTGCATATGATGTTTTTAATGTCCTAAACACACTAACAGATTTATAGGCTGATTTTGTTGTACCAAATTTAACATGTTGAGCCAAGTTACAATACCTGGTATCACACTGTCACTCACTTCCTGCATCAGTGGTGACACAGTGAGCTGTACCAAGGTATAAGAGATCACAGTCTGACTGCTCTGTGTTAGAGTTTACCTTCCCCTCTGCCTTTCAGGTTAGAAACAGTCCAAAGCGTAGCACTCAAAGTGGAGAGAACAATTCATAGCGTAATACATGCCTACAGATATTCTTCTGTTTTCCCTATGCAGTTCCCTGAAGCTCCCTTCAGCAAATCCATTAAAAAAAAGGCTTTAGACAAATTTCCTGTATTTCAGCTGTGTTAAGGAAACTAAGATGTTCCACAGGCTAACACATATTTTGTGAAGCTCTTTTCTTTTATGTAAGGATGTCTCAATCTTACACAAATGCAATAGGGAAGATGACAAAGACAAATCGAAATACGAATGCAGTAAATAATTATTTTTCCCTCTGAAGGAGAAACACAGTAATTTAAGATTTCTCCACTAACAACTACTTTTACTGTTTTCCTCCTCCAGGTTGTCTTCACCTAGCTCGAGGTAAGGCGAGTCCAACACCCAAAGCAGAACTTCACCCAATGGCTCTTGCATCGTGTCTAGAAATCCTGGGTGGGGTAGGAAACATCTTTTAGATGAAAGCACGTACAAGTGGAGAAGGAAATGTTAACAATCTTTCTCTAAAACAGCTTAGCACAATGGGGTCTCTGATCTCAGATGAGGCCCTGAGCGCTTTGCCACGCAAATAAAAAATTCCTTTCCTCATGAAGATGCGTTGTTTTTTAGGACACTGGGCTTTTCCTGAATCATGTGACAATTTCTCATTTCAGGTTATGATACAGACACTTCTATGACTCTATACACTCATACAAAAGAATTCTTTAAACACTTCACTGCTGAAAGTCAAGGAAACATACTGATGCACGAAACTTTGCATGTAATTCCAGCATTAGTCAGGTATTTGTTACACCTGAGAGCACATACCAGGGGTAACGAGGGGCAATCTCTTCTCAATCCCTTTATATTCTCTGGTGTGTGTTATCTGTTTTATTCACATATCAAACATTATTCACTGTACTACAGAGAAGGTCCTAAGCTCCAGGACTTAACAGGCTGTAATAAGCTTCTCAGGCACCTAATGTGGAAAAACAGAATAGTTGTTTATATATTCTGGGAAGTTTTGCAAATATGGGTTAAACACGCAGTATCCATAAGATGCAAAGCATTTTATTTTACAACACCCGCAGTAATAGCAGTGTGAGAATTTTTCCTTTATTTTGTATCTTAGCAACTAATGAAGCTATTACTTTTTTTTCTGAATTCAGCTCACTAATAATTTCAGTAGAAAACTTATTCAAAACACTTCACCAGAGGCATCCCTAATGTTCCGTTAGTAAATAACATATTTCATTTATAAACCTGTTTTCCATCCCACTTGGCTGCCTCTTTAGAAGCCTGTCAATAGACTAGGGAAATCCAATTTTCAAACTCAGCTAAATCTCATTTTCAAAAGTAACTTCAATGCTCAGAACTTGTCTTCAGTTCAGTCACAGATATGATTGTAATTCAGATAGGCACCTTCTCGCTAGATAACTGCGCAACGTACTGATGCTGATAGTCCTGCCACAGCACAGGTACCAGCTGGGAAAGCTTGCACTAAACCCTGGGTGGGTTTCTGACTCCTGCCTGGTCTGCCATGGTTGTATAGCTGCCAGATGCCTACTGCTGTCTTTAGTCTCGCTGTGCAAACTGCAGTCCGAGTTTTGCCGTTCACAGGCTGGGTGTCCTCATCCGTGATTTTACACTGATATGTTTTACCTTACGCTTGTAGTGGGGTAAAAATAACTGCAGAATCTCATGGAAAGTCAAGAAATTCTGATTTCCAGACTTTAAAAACATTACATGGAAATCCTTCGCACAATTGTAATTTCTAACGCATTTTGAAATGTACAATATAAAACTTGAGGAGCTAATAACACTACCATTGTATAAAAGGTAGGAAGAAGCCAACTAATCAGTGAAAAATGGTTAAGCCAAACGTAATTCCAGCACATATGGAGAATTTTTTGCCTTTTAGTAGGGGTGTTAAGCAAAGAGCTGAACTTGCTGCTGAGCTGTGAGTTACTGCATGGCAAGAGCCATCGCAACAAAATGTAACCCCTTCACAGCTGGTGATGTAGTGCCTCTGAGTAAAGCTTGTTCTAGTTCAGTAAGTCCTGAATGTGAGTGGTGTTAATGCTCATAGCAATTTTTAGAACAGAAAGGCACACATATAATACAAATCCACTCCTCATTTTGTTCAACAAAAGATTTAAGCATGTGTATAGGCCCCTTGAGGCTGCAGTAGGAGAGCTCCTGTGCCGAGAAGTACATTACTGAATTGCAACATCACAGAAACATACCAAGCTAAAGGATATAAAACGTAGATCTTTTGCTGGCCGAGTACTTGGCTCTTAGTGGGCTGTTTTGCTAACTACATGGCCCAACAAAAAGGACACAGCCATCAGCAGAAAACATACAGTGAAACTCACACAGGTTTTATTGTCTATTTCTACGGACCCCATAAACGATATAGCACGGCTGACCACAGGGGGAAATAAAGAAGTCCACTCACTGCGGGTTACACAACAGAAAA
>VWZK01010105.1:0-76027 GCA_013396935.1 Baryphthengus martii | reverse complement strand
CGACTACATCAGCCAGTTCACTCAGAACTGTTTCTTTTGGTGCAGTCCAGGATACAGTTTGCTTTCTGGCACTCCTAAAAATGCCCGTATTGAGCTCCTGACCCATAAGCTCTTGATTGCTTCCTCATCCACCTCCAGGCCCAGTGCTCCATGTACTCCAGCTGGTCACTGATAGAGAGCAACACCCCCTCCTCACCTCCCCTGCTAGCCCTTCCTAAAGAGCTTGTGTCCTTCCATTGCAACAATCCAGTTGCAGGAGCCATCCCACCACGTCTCTGATGCCATTAAGACGATATCCCTGCAGGCATGTGTGTGTCACAGCAGACTGCACGTGCTGCGAGTTGTTTAAAAATTGTTGACTGTGGTCTTGTGCCAAAGCAAGGTGCAACTTGGCTCTGCTGCTGAAAGGGCAGAAAGTTCTTCGCCTAAAACATTAGACTGTCACTGAGTTCAAGAGAAGACAGTCGTTATCTCCCCTGATGCATCATCTGAAAACACAACTAATATCTTCAGTGTGCTGGTTGAATTCATTTAAAAGGCTTCTTCAGAAAATACTGTCATGTGTTGGAAGTCAGCAGGGAACAGAAGGAATTGGAGCCTTATCTACCTGAATTATTACGTGAAAAGTTGAAAACCTGGCCAGCTGCATCAAAGCTCTTTTTAAAGGAGATCACCCATACAGGAAATCATCACTATACATGTCAAGTTCTACTCTTCTCTATTTCTATGATCTGGTCCCTTTATGTAGGAGACCACATGCTTGATAACACCTCAAAGGAGGACACCTCTTTTCTGTGTTTAAGTTTTACAGTAAGGAGAAGGAATTGCAGTCACAGATGACTGGATTGCCTACACAGGACATCAGAACTGGAGTTCTGCTCTGGATTCTTAGAGGAGGCACGATGGCATAATCTGCAAGTGCCAATCAAGACACAGATCAGAGTGAGGCTGCTATATAATTGCTAGTGAGCCCGTGCGCCGCGCAGGTACTTTTCTGACAGTATGATGCCTCAGGCTCAGGGTAGATACCAGGAGTCATTAAGACCAAGACAAATCCTTTGATATGTCAGTGTATAGTCACTCAAATACGAAGAGGATTTTGGCTAGCAAGGAAGAACAAAGCAAACCTTTTGAGTGGTGGGATTTTTTTTGTATGTTTCATTTGGCTTTGAATTTTGAAACTCAGTGATTTGCAAACTTTGCCCACAGGTATTGAATTTCTAAAAGCACTATTGCTTTTTCTTTAATGGATCTATTTGCTCCATAAACTATCAACTTTTCTTTAATCCTGTCAGGTGTAAGAGCAAGGGGTAATCAAAACCATTGTGCGGTTATTTCTACCTCTCTGGTAGTTGGGGAATGCATCTGCACTGTTGTGAAGGAGTGGCCTGGGGGCTAAGTGTGTACAGTTTTAGAAGACATAAGAACCTGGAAGAGAAAATAACACTGAAATGCTCTTCATTGACTGGGAAATTCCCAGCTAAACTGGGAAAACAAATAATTTTGTTAAGCAGCTGTCTGACTGACTCCAGGCTTCAAAGTAGACTCATAAAGCACAGAAAGGAACAAAAGGGGGTTTGTAAAATAAAAGGAAAATCATGGGATAACATTCTTTTTAATAATCCATTAAAAAATAATAAGATAAGTAGTATAAATATCTGAGGGTAGTAAAAGAACTGGGCCTACTGGGGCTTGTCCACAGATTTTTAGAACCAAAAATCAAGTTATCCTTCCTCTCCTCTAGCTGTCCTTTTTACAGTATCTAAATCTTCCTGAGCTCTTCTCACATTGCATCAGAAAAGTTCCCCCTCACTCCTGTGGCTCTTCTTTTAGTCTATCTTCAAGTTGATTGCAGAGCTGCAGGAGAGGCAGGTATTCTATCAGTCTTTTCCTGCTGCTACGCAGTCTGTCATTTTATTGCCTCTTTGATGAATCTCAATAGCTTTAATTGATTTTAAAAATAGAAGTGTCAAAAATAGGATGAAAACAAAACCATATCATCCACTGCTTTCCCTGCATAGAATGCAATACTTGACTTTCCGAGCAGTCACCAGCAATGCTCATGGAAGCAGTTCACCCAGCAGCCTCTGCATTGGAGCCCACTTCTGCAACACAGAGTTTACCAAGGGTAAGGTGGGTTTTCTCTTACTCAACCACAAAGAGGTTGGCTCAGTGAGGGAACTGAGTTCTTCAGTCTGCTATGAAGAAAGTCAGAAGGGACTTTTCATTGTTGGTGAGTGTGACACTCACATAAGCGTGTACAAACAGCCAAAGCTGGAAGATCAGTTATTTCAACTCCTTTTAACTGCTGAAACTGCTGTACTTCCTATGAGTCTTATGTGCTTCGTTCAGGGAGATGGGGGAAGCTCGTTAAATTCCTGAGTGATGGAGAGTGATAGTTGAAATTGATCAGTCTTTTCCTGTTAGCAGGCTTGCTGTTGCTCTTGATCTTTGCCTTGTAGAGCCACCATAATTCTCACTACACAGTGGCAAGATGGGAAAGTTTGTAATGAGGAAAAGCCTACAGCAGGGGAAGACTTTCTAGTGTAAATGTCTAAAATTAGCAAGATGCAATCATCTCTGCTTTATTTTCTGAGAATAGTGATGTGATAAGTTGAAATTTGGCTAGAACTTCTTGAATTGAAAGTATTTCTGATCTTTCAGAACTAGAGTTGCCTGATAAATGGCTGCATTTATAGCCTTATTCTAGCATGGCCCACCTGGAAGGCACATGCACAGTGCAAAGTGGGACTGGAGGACACTGGAATTGATGGGATGACACACAGTGGGAGCAGCACATAATACCCATGAACACATTCTGAAAGGTCTAAATGGGAGAATAATGCAGAAAACATTGTTTCCCTTTTAATTGTATAGGTAAGCGGCAGTGCTTATTAATAAAATAGTAAGGCACAAGAGGATGTGTTTTACTGTTTTGAGTGTGTTGAAAAGTAACCTTGGATCTTCACTTCTTAGCTGATAATTAACTAGGAGGATCGCTACATCTTAGATTAAATTTGCCAGCCTCAGAAAGCTTTGCAAATAAGATAAATGGGTGGTTGGAAAAGACATTATTGCTCATGAGAAGAGATGGCCTTCTGCAGAAGTTATTGGACTGGGAGCTTAGAGACCTGACTGCTATAGCTGCCCCAGGTACAAATTTCTGTTCTTCCTGGGTCTGCCACTTCCAATTTAGTTACCCTCTTTCCTTCCAGTCCTTTATTTTCCCTATTTATACCTTGATCTGGCCCCATAGCAAAACTAATCTATATAGTCCTGTTGGGGCTGTCAGCAGATAAGTACCTCTGTCATGATCTGTGAAGAATTGAGGGTGGTCAAAGTATATCTGCCACAAGTTAATAGCTGTAAGTAATCTTTAGGGAATTTTGTCTGCTTCTTGTGTATAATTCTGGGGTCTGGGAAAGGCCTGGAAATGTAGAAATGTACAGGAAGCTCTCCCTGTGTCTCCAAATTCCCATAAGCTAATGTGAATTTAAATAAAACCGTGATTACATGTCCGTTGCAATGGGAGAGGCACATACTTTGAGACCCCAGCTATATTCTTTCTGGCTGGCATAATTCAGAATAGTGCTGATAAGTTTGTGCAATGCAGAGTTTATACTTCCTTTCAGATGGGTTTCATTTGATTAGCTTTGAGACAGACCAAAACAGTAACAAAAATTCCGCACAATGAACAGCAATGTTCAGAACTGACAGCTTTTCCCCGGTGTGCTGCTTTGAATCCCACGGTCCTTAAGCCAAAAAGCTGTCTTATTCTGCTTCCTGACCCACAGTAATCACCCTTGTTGTCTTTGGACAAGTGTGCAAAGTTCACATTATGCTGAATTCATTCAGGAGGTGAGCATGGGCTGAGGTACTAAGGAACATCCTCATAAAGACTGTGTTAGCTGCTTGCAGAAATCCAGTGTGAAGGGTGTTTGGGGGGTTGGCTGCTTTTATATGGAAGTACTGATATTTGTGGTACCGTTAAGGAGCATGATGCTTAACTCAGAGTGCTGTTGCTGAGCATCCTCAGAGCCTAGATAAGCATCCCACTCCCTCCTCTGAGTGTGTTTTAGCTGCAATAGCTGGAAAACTACTTGCCAGATAGTAAGCAGTTATTGTCTACTTTCAGAATCTCACCAGGTTGCCTGTGTGTGCTGGAGTGCCTGGAAGTGCACTGCACAGGTAAAATAAAGTAGTACAAAAGAACTGTGGGGGAAAATTATATTCAGTCCACGATCCAGCTGATATAACACATCGCTGGGCTGTTTGGAAAGGGATGCTTGTTCTTAATCACATCTATCTAGTGATTGACTAGTTCTTCTCCCTGAAGTCTATCTAGATCTAGTATCACAGAATTGCCTGGGTTGGAAAAGACCTCTAAGTAGATAGAGTACTGGGCTGTGATACAGGTTCTGTTCCTTGCTGCTGCAAGAAACCAAGTATGTCAACCCTTTGGCACCAGTGCTCTTCATCAAGCAGCTATGGAAAATGCCATCCTTTTGGTACTTACCTTATAGTTTCCAAAGTATTCTGAGATTTTGTAATCAAAGCTCATTTGATTAAAAAAAAGGAAATAAAAATTGTAAAAAGCAGAGTAAATGAAATAATAAAAACAAATAAATAAACCAGACTTAAAACCTGTAACAAGTCTTTACCATGCACTGGAATCAAAGAGGAGCAAAGGGTACCCATTAGGTAGGGTTTATGAAGAAAGGCTGTCGATAGTTCAGTGTTGCCTTTGGGTACCATATGCACAGAAAAAACGAGTAGCAGTAAGTAGAAGACAGCAGGCTCCCTGTCGTACTGTTTATATCCCAGGAGTGAAACCCTACGTGAGTTCAAGAGTTTGCCCTTGTTAGCCGAGCCAAGACTTCTTCCCTTGATGCAGTACTTCAGAAGGATTGTGGGGAAAGCCAATTTGAATAATTATTAATCACTAATAATGAATGAATGACTTCTACTTATTTTAGAGTGAATCTGGCCTGCCAAATGATGAGTATTTATAAACATTTGTGGATTTGCCCAACTGAACAGATTTCACCTGAGGGTAATATACAGACTGTGTTAATTACACTGTAGTTGTACACACATGGTTCATCTGCTGATTCCAGGATATTATGTCTACTCTGTGTTTTGCTGACTAATCAATTTAAAATAAGATAATAATGGAAGTGAAACTTTCAAGAGACATGGAAACGTAAAAAATAAATTTGACAGGTGTCTACAAATTCACAAATGGTATAATCATATTATTGTAGCCTGTATTGAATTTTATTGCTCTGAATCATAAGTCTCAGGGCTCTTCCTCACATGGCAACTGACACACTTCATCAAATGGTAATTCTGTCCAAAAGCCCTTTGTAGCTTTCCATCTATTAGAGATTTGCCATTTAGCAGTTATCAGAATCAGGCTGTTAACAGACACATTTGGGTATGTGCATAAACTTATATCAGCTAAAAATGTCATTGAAAGGGGTATAAACCTATCACAAAATCAGACAGATACTGATACAAATTGCAGTTTTCAAATCAAGAAAATATTTCTATCGGAGTTCAAGTAACTTTTTAACATCAAAAAACCCCCCAACTTTGCAGTTTTTTACTTTAAATGTATTAGTCTATAAGATTGCCAAACTAGGCTGGGTGAAAACAAAGCCTAAGAGTTGTGAAAGCCATGTCTGGATCAATTGGTTTGGGTTCTTGTAAGCAGTCTTTTTGCTTTACTTTTTTTTCAGGCATCTGAAATATTAATTTTATATAGCTATTCATTGCATTTAACTGAAGAAAGACAGCTTCAAAATTTTAGGTGAGTTTCATTCACTTGAATTGTGATTTAATTGAGAAAGGGCTTAACTGTTTGCCTAAAAGTTTCAGCACCCTTCAATTGGTGAAGGTAAAAGGAGACCAGTCAGGAAGTGTGACCTGTGCTTCCTTATGCTTCCCTATCCTGCTTGACACCATTTCTGTAAGCCTTCTTGCTTTCACCAGAATTTATTTTTCTGAACTAGAACAAGTTGCTATAGTTTGTTAAAATGGATAAGTATATAATCTCTCTTGCTGCTTTCTCAGAAGTTCAGTGTCTGCTGCATAAATTAACACACCTACACCTCAAGAATGGACAGGATGCAAAAAAGTAGTACAAGATTCCTAACTTTAGAAAGAAGACTGGCTGGAGGCGCTTTGCTTCATAATGCCTGCACCAAGCTGAAGACAGTTTGTCATAGAATTGTCAGGTGCCAAGTCATTAAAACTTTATTTTATTGAGGCAAATAGATTTGTGGATGCCAAAAATAAATTTGAGGTAGGTACAGGTTATTAAATCCATTTCATAACAAGATAAAAGAAATGGAAAGAGTACTTTCAATCAATTCTGTCTGAGATAATTACTGCAATGTGAAGAAAGAAAAGACTTTGTCTAGTCAAGGTATATACCAGGTCCAGACCAATGAATGCATTACTGAACTAACTCAAAGTCGAGTGAAAAACCTAGTATGTGAAGAGTAGGGGGTGAAGGAAATATATTTCTAATTTTCCCTGAAATTGAAATGCTGAGGAGATTTCATTTTGGAAACTCTATGACATAATGCCTCTGGAAAGAGCTGTGCTCTCCTTACTACTATAGTTGTTCTTCCAATTGATGTTCTCATCAGTATTATTTCACTTTCTTTTTTCTGACCTGTCCTACCAAGCCACTGAAGCACAGCTAACATATGAGCCATTGCCTTCCTCCTTCACGCAGGGACAGCTCAAGCTCGTGTACACTCTGATATTACTACGAAGGAAAATGAATTTGTGCACGCTTCCATGTCAGCGGAGCTGGGATGCAGAAGAGCAGCCATTGATTCAATGAGAACATTCCCAGCATAAAAGTCTGGACATCCCTGTGACAGATTTTTACCGCCTAAGTGAACTGTGATTTTTTTTTGTTTGTTTGTTTGTTTTTTTCTTTCTTCCTGCTTTGGTTGTCTGTAATCACCTCTGCCAAGGCTGACTTATCCATGGAACTTACAGACTTACAAGAAGAAAATCTCTTGCCTTTGGACTAGACTAGTTTTTTCTGGCTGCTTTCACCTCCCACTAACCCACGTGCAAAGGCAAGATCATTACCACCCTTTCCCCACTTCCAGCTCCAGTCACTGCGGTCTGTTCTCTGACAAGCTTTGTATTTGCCAAATAGTATCTCGGTCCTTAGTTATGGTTCAGAAAACAGAAAGGATGAGGGTCTAACCCCTCTCCATAGCACAACTAGCCTAAGAACACAAGGCTAAGGCCAAGTTAAGCAGGACCTCATTAAAATGTGACATCACTTCACTGCTGCATGGCAACAAGTGTGCATTTCACATGTTAAACCATTGAATTTCTGTCTCCTGAGCAGAATTCACTTCCCTGTGGAATATTTCTGCAGAGCTTGTGTGTGGCTTCGCTTCTCCTGTTGCTTTAATCTCCTACTGATGCCCATGTGATAAGGGCAGACATAATGAAAGCTAAGATACTTCACTGGAGTGTTTCCTGGACTCTCACAGCCAAGAGCTGTGAAACTGAACATGTTTGGCTAGATCTGCCCGGGTGTTTTTGCCAGAAGCTCTGTGTAATTTTCAGAGATTTTGTGCAGCATCCTTTTGCTTTAGACCTTGCCTGTGTTTAAATTCATTCAAGAGTCTGAAAAAGTATTCAGTCTCATCCCAGTCTGCATTATGACATTACCAGTATATCTTACCAAGAATCACAAAATACCTCAAGAGGAGTCCAGGGCTGGAATATTACGAGTGCTGGAATTTCAGCCAATTTCTCTGCAGGAAGCTTGCATGGGAAGTGCTGGGCTTGGTTTGGCAAGCAGGAGCTAGGCACTGGCCTCAGCCTCCTCTGCAGGGAAAAACCTCTTTCTGCACAAAGCTCCAGGCAAGTCAATGTGGTTTTCCACAGGTGGAGATGAACCACCTGCTTCAAGTGACTTCCTAGTCAGGAAGCTGCTCCTGGGGGCTGGGAGAAAAAAAGTCAGAACTGTAACTTCAATTTGTGTATATGTATGTCTATTCTTCAGGAAAAAGGTTTTGTACCCTAAGCTTCATTCTCTTAGTTTCTCGCTGCACTTCATGAAGCCTATTTTGGTGTCTGTGTAAATAAACAATTAGTCATGCTTGACAGAGGGGATATTACATAGATGATGTAATTTGAGTGGACAGTTTGTGGAAAATACTCATGTGTTGCTATCTATGTACATTCCTCTCCGACGGGGAATGCTGCCTGAGACGAGAGAACTACTGTGTCATTAAAAAAAAAGGTTCTATAATGATGAGGAAATCTCCATGTGATGTTCCTGATGCTCTTATCGATAATACTAACTGGAATTACAGAGTGAATGAAAATACAGTAGGGTCATTATCTGCCTGGCAATGATGCCAGACAACAGTGGAGATCTTATCAGGGCTGAGATGCTGCCGCTGAAGTGCCAGACAGGTACAATGGAGATGTTGATGCTAAACTTGCTGCTGTTGAAGTGCCAGATAGGTACAATGGAGATGTTGATGCTAAACTTGCTGCTGTTGAAGTGCCAGATAGGTACAATGGAGATGTTGATGCTAAACTTGCTGCTGCTTTGTTCCGGATAGTCAGTGGCAAGTGAGTTGTATGTCAATTCACAACATTTGAAAAACAGATACTAGTACAAACTTCCCTGGGAGTCCAGTGTCGTTGCATTTCTAGATGTGGAAAATGCTCAACATTACTGGTGGTACTATGGCAAATACTAATGGCATGGGGTATGGATTTGCTAGAATTGCTTCCAAACAGATCATCAGAGTTTCATTTATGGTCTGTCCTGAGCCAGCTGTGCCTTTGGGAGTGCAATGAAGTCGAGACCGTATGTCCATGACAGCCCTTCCTCACTGAGGCGAACACCCAGTGCCTTTACACGTCCATGTCTGGCTGAGACTCGGTGCACGTCGTCTGCTCCCACACCTCTCCCTGCTGGGAAGGAGAGCTGGCTGCAGAGGCTGGGCAGGAATCCATGGCAGGCTCCAGTCAAGTGTCTGTTCTGACAGTCAGGACAGCAGGGACCACCAGGCTCAGGATGATTATGGGGAGACGAAAAACTACAACTCATGCAAGAGGAACAATCCTACTCTTTGTTGCTGGATTACCCTAACAGTGCATCACACCACCACGGGAAAAAACCCTGAGAAAGTCATGAGAAGGGAGTTTGTGAGCAGATAGTTTCTGCAATGACACTCTTCCCCAAAACACAGGGAAAAGGAGCAACTTAGATTATTTTTCTTAGGGTGAGAACTTTCTGGCTTCTGTGCAAAAGTCTTTCTGCAGCCAGATATAAGAATGGATGAGACAAATACCCAACTAGTTGACAACTGTTTCCCACAATGCCTAGTAGCAGAAACTTGAAAGAAGACTATAAAAAATACACTAGAGTGTATTCTCTGAGCATACCCAGGATCTATGATAGATCCCAGCCATCATCCCCTTTGCCTTTTTGGCCTCCACAGCATGATGGCAATGCCTGTGGGATGAACTGGGTAACGTGAATGCTATACCCTGACACTCTTGCAGCAGTTAGCTCTGGAATTGCGCTTTCTAAACCTAATGTACCCCTAGAAAAACAGGAATGTTCTGTTTATGCTGGTAGAGGGCTGTAAGAAAGCAGGGCATCCAAGTTCACAGTCTGGCTGTTCATACCTATTCCAGAGATTATTCCTGAGCATTTGCGGTGAGGTTTCAAGTTAAGGGATTAAACATTTTCCTGATGCAAATAGGTTTAGCTGTCTTTGATGTCAGTGGAAAGTCTACTGGCTGAACCTCTGGTTGAACTTAGCTCATATGAGTCTTACATACTTGGGAGAGTATTTTTACCTCTCACTCACCCGTATTGTGATCCTGAATGGCAAATTAGGAAAGAAGAATTTCCTACAATGCACTTTTATATCTCTTTGGGATGACAATTAACTTGTTATAGAGTGTTCTCAGGTTTTACATGCAGAAAATTAAACTAAGCAAGGGTGTAAGTGAACCAGTTACATTTCTGAATGCTGTTTTGCTGTAGTCCCTTATTTAAGCAGGCTGAAAATCTACATAAATTAGAGAACATATTCTGTATTATCTTAGAGTTTATTTTTCTCTGAAGGCTTTGATATAATACTTTCCCCTATATCACAACCTTCCCTTTGAATAACCTTACATTGCCTTTCTACCTTTGACTGATTTCCTTATACTTACAGTAATATACAGAAATACTTTCTCTTTACTCATCTTATAAGGCCATTATATAAAAGCTCAAATAAGGACATAACACCTTTGTTTCCTGGAGATGTTCTCAGTTATTTACTGAAGAGTGTCTACATGGGCCTGCAACCAGAATAAGCTGCCTTTTTACTTCCCCACATATAACAGCAGTGAGTAATTTTGGGCTCTCCATTTTCTAGGAGTTATTTTTTTTAGGACTGTCAGTATTGGGGGCTACTTTTAGAGGGCCCTTTGGCTCCTGGAACTTCTGCTGGAAGCCTGGTTAACTCTAGCTTTCCCTGAACAAACCTCCAACACCCTACTGAACCTCCTGGAGTTTTTATGCAACCCTGCAGTTAAGATGATCCATTCCTATGTATTGTGTTCCTTTTGACCCATCTTTCCCTGTGTAGTATGGCTGTGCTGATTTTGACTGGGATAGAGTTAAATATCTTCATAGTAGCTGGTATAGGCTGTTTTGGATTTGTGATGAAAGCACTGTTGATAACACGGGGGTGTTTCAGCTCTTGCTGAGCAGCACTTACAGAGACTGAAGGACTTTTCTGCCCCTTAGCCCACCAGCAAGCTGGAGGGGGAGGGGGTGACACAAGAAGTCCTGAGAGGACACAGCCGGGACAGCTGACCCCAACTGACGTCACGGTTAGCAATAAAAGCTGGAAAAAGAAGGAGAAAGGGGGAAGCATTTGGAGATAAACAGCGTTTTGTCTTCCTAAGACACCATTATATGTGATAGAGCCTGGTTTTCCTGGGGATGGCCAAACACCTGCCTGCCCATGGGAAGTGGTGAGCGAATTACGTATTTTGCTTTGCTCGTGTGCATGGCTTTTGCTTTACATTTTAAACTGTTTTTATCTTAATCCATGATTTTTCTTACTTTTGTTCTTCCAGTTCTCTCCTCCCATCCCACTGAGGGGTGAGTGAGAGAGTGGCTGTGTGGGGCTGAGCTGCCAGATAGGTCAACAGAGGCGAATAGGTGTCTGAGAGGAAATCTCATTCTCTATGTGAAACTAGAGTGCAAGGGAGGCTTAAAGTGCTGTCTGGGATGACAGTTTCCTTCTCCCTATTATGTAAGATCTCTCGGTTTCTGTAACGTCCTTTAATACAGCTCCTAGCATGTGTCATGTCCATTGTCCTACATTCTCCCCTCCCAGTTATATTGTGATGTATATATAAATGCAATTAAACATGCTGCAAACTTTGATACAGAAACATACTAATTAACAACCTGCTGACTCCTTGATTTCCCTATTGACGTTTTGCTGCCTTATTACAATTTATTTTTTCTTTTGAAGAATCACATTTCCTACTTTGAATTGGATCTCTGGGAGTAAAGGACAGCCTTGGAGATAGCTTTACACAGGAGTTACTTAGAACTGTGTTTTCCACAAATGTACCATATATATAGTCAGACAAGGTTTATCAAGTCAAGACTGGTTCAGAGAAAAGTGGCTCTCAGCTTTTTCAACACCTGACCTTTCCTTTTCCACCCTCACATCACTCTGTACTGTTCACCTAGTGTTTGTAAGTCTGTGGTGTAGGGGGCAGAAATATTTTACACCTGAAACTCATGCACCACTCTCTATTCAGCTGTATATTTCTAACAGTGTTTGGGATTGTATATAATCTCTGCCTCAGTTTCCCCTTCATAAACTTGTGCTGAAGATCCTCACAAATATAACAACCCGTGAAATGGAGAAGTCATATTATATATACCAAAGGCTCTGGGCTGCGTGGAGGTGATGGTGGCAGAAGACACAAGACCTTTGGGTGTTTGCTGAAATGCGGGTGGAGAGGATTCGGAGGCAGCAGCAGGGCCCCGAGGAAGGGTGGCCTGGGCACCCATCACCTGCTGTCCCAGCGCCTGAGCGCTCGGCTGGCTGACTCTGACCCTGGGGAGCGCATTAAAGAGCAGGCTTTCGAGAACCTTGCAGAAACCTTTACCTGCTGTGTCGTGTGGGGAGCGCAACCCCCGAGGGAAGCGGCAGCTGCAGGGGGTGTCCGCGTGGGGCTGGCGGCAATCCCGCGGGCCTTGCGGCGCCGCCGGCGGCCGGGGTCAGCCATCTTCTGGAGCACGAACCTCCCTTCTCCAGAGCGCTTCCTGTGATTTTTTGGGGGGAAGTTTTCCCGAACTGGAGACTGTTGCATCTGAAAATACCAGAAATTGAGTGTTAGGTGCTGGAGGCTAGAGGCGACCTGGTGCAAGGGAGTGGGCAGCAAAATGTCCGGTACCTGACGGCTCAGCTCGGAGGTGACCGCCCAGGCACTAGCTTCGCGGCCGCTGTTACTTAAGTCTTTTTGTCCGTCTGCCGCTTTTTTATCGGCCAAAGCACCTTTTTCTGAGGTAAAATGAGGCAATGCGAAGCCTCCGAGCAGAGCTCCGCCGCTCGCTGACTTGAGGAGGAGGTGCCGCGGCGCCCGGCTGAGGGGAGGAGCAGAGCGCTTCCCGCCGGGACCGTGTGAGGCGAGGAAGAGGAGGAGGCAGGGGGCGCTTCTAGCCGGGAAGGACAGGCAGGCAGTCGCCTGTCTCGCAGAAAGGTGAACCGTTTGGCAAAGCCCTGTGTTTTGCCAGAGGGAGATGTAAGTTACAGTGTAAAGCAGTTCCGTGCCCCCGCAGCGAAGGGGATTATGGTTGCTCCCTGAAGTGAGAAGCTGTTCGCCGCGCCTGTGCCTCGGCAAAGGCAGAGGACTCAGCTGTTGCTGCTCGGAGGTGGCGACGGGCTGCAGGTGGCTGTGGTAGAGACAGGGCTGATTATCGAACGAGTGGAAGAGGGAGCCTGAGGCAACCTGCCTTGTAACCCTCCCCGGGACAGGCAAATACTGCCTTTGGGGGTGGTTCAAAAACATCTGTGGAGTTCAGCATGAATTAAAGCCTAAAGATGCCTGACTCTGCCCAGCGCTCAGGTGGGTCAGAAGCTCTGAGGCACCTCGCCTTGCTGCTGGACACAACAAATCTTTTTGTTCAAAGTATTCCAGGCACGCAAAAATAATTGACTGAACTGAAGAAGCCAGAGCTGTAGCTGTTGCTAGGGGATAAACTCCCAGTACAAGAAGAGGGAGCCTTGTGAGCGTCGGACGAACGCTATGTGAGGCAGTGCGCAAAAAGTACAGGTCTGGACAGAGGCGGGAGCAGGAGTCCCGCGGGCTCCTGGAGCCTGACTGGCACATCCACGAGTGGGGAGCACATAACCATCTGAGCAGCATCTAAATTGGTGAAATTAAAGGAAAAGAGATTTTTTTTTTTCCTGGGCACAGCTTCGTTTTCCTACTTCTAGCAGGTTTTGCAAAGGAATACTCTGCAGCTCTCTACACGCAAAGTGCGAGTATAGTGTTGGTAGAATAAAAAAAAAATGTGTTATTTTCCGGTTCCCTTGGGCCTGACGAGAGTATAATTGACAACTTAATTTAAATCAGCTGGAAAAGAGTGCCAGGAAAGCAGTCTTCGAGCAGCAGCAGCAGCAGCTTCTATGCTGTGCCTCCAGCACGAAGTGCTGCATTAGCAGTGCCCGGCGTGCCTGCAAAGTCCGCTGAAGCAAAGCCTCCTTTTCCTCCTCCCCTCGCCCTGCCTGGCTGAGGTGCTGCCTGTGCTCAGCAGCTTCCCGCGGGGCAGCGCGGCGAGGGGCGATCCAGCGGGAGGCTGGGGGGCAGAGCTGCGCCTTTAACAACCTGGGGAGGGCAAATCGCTCCGCTGCAAGCTCCCCTACAACCTCCAGCGAGGCAACATCTGCATGCAGAGCTCTGGAGCTTATGCCCGAGAGCAGAGTTGTGTGCGTTGCACAATCTGCCCCCTCAACTTTGTAAAGGACTCGCTTATTTATTTATTTTGTTATTCCTGGGCTTTGTCAGCGAGAAGAGCCTTTGTACCCGTTTGAACCATGAGCGGCTGTTCAAAGAGGTGCAAGCATGGGATTGTCAAATTTGCCCAGACTATTTTCAAGCTCATTACAGGCACTCTCAGCAAAGGTAAGAGAAAACGTTTTAGTTCATACTGCTCTTGCATGCCGTAAGCTTTGTGTGGGGAGTTTTGTAGCCTCTAAGGAGGCTTGTGATAGAGTTGACTGTTGCCTCTTCAGAGGTGTTCTGGTTTAATTCTGGGAACTGGCTGCTTTGGAAGAAGTTGCTGTGTGCAGTGAAGATTGGAGTTACGCTGTAAAGCCTTATGTAATTGTTTCTAACTTGTGTAGTTTGTAACCTGTATTTGTCAATCTGCCACAGCTCGCAACTGTTGCGGGCTGTTTCTGTATGTTCGGAGATGTATTTCTGAAAGCAATTGATGCGCAGCCTCAGAGATTTAAAGATTTTGTAACGGTCAGTAATCGGTACTTCTCTGTGTCATTTTCTACTTCAGTGTTTCTGCTCGTTTGAAGCGTGTGTGCACCTTGCTTCAAAATCTAGGTCGCTGCTTATTGCACGCATTTGAGTACCTTCTTTTTATCTTTTGCTTATCTAAGTTTTGCTTGTCACCGACAGCCTGTATGCCTGACCCTGGGCAGGTACAACAATACCAAACTTATGCATGCTGTCCTCTTCACTAAAATCAAACAATGAACAAGATAAATCCTTTATTCTTTGTAAAACTAGTAGTTCCTGTGATGGTGAACTGAGGTAAGCTGTTACGTTATTTTTGTTGGTCATTCCTTTCATAATGATACTTGTCAGTACCACCGATGGCAGCTGATTAAATGAGGATTGGTGATGATGGGAACTCCTGACAATAGCACCCAATGTTGTGTTTGACTGCTGTTGGCCTGTTGAAATGTGGACACTGTTTAGGTGAGGGTCAGACTTTGCCAAGATTTGTGTCTGGTTGGAAGAGGTGTGGTTTTTTGTTTGTTTTTTTCTTAGAACTGATGAAACACTTCAGACTTCAGGCGTTTGTATAAGGCTGAAGAGTCTCTGTTATGATGCATTTTTAAAAAAAATACAAAGTTTAAAGCTTTTTAAAAAATGTATTCATACTAAAGGAGCGAAAATAAGCATTTCTTTTCCGATAGGTTTAGAATCCTTGGAGGTGAGTGGCTGTGTTGGCTGTCCAGAGCACTTGTGCTCCTGTGTGAATTCCCATGTTTAAGTTGTTTCTTAGGATAAACGAAAGCAAGCTGAGCTGACTTTTAAAATGGCAAATGTGAAAGTGCCAAGAACTGTTTTAAGTGCAGCTTTGTTTTGAGATGGGTTTCTCATCTTAACCTTACTGACTTTCAAAAAAATCTGCAGGAGAAAATGTCTGTTTCACATAAGAACACTGTACGGGTTGATTGTTTTTAAAATTAAGATTGGTTTAAACTTGCACCTTCTTGTACTTAGATATTCCACTTCCCCCTGCCCCTGTCATCCGTACGCTATCAAACGCCAGCAGAGGAAAGATTAAAAACTTGTAAATGTCTGTCACAGAAAAGAGCTGTCAGATGTTGGTTACAATTCATGACTAATGCCAAGATGTATCTTTAATATTAAAAAACAAACAAACAAAAAGAAATTCACAGAAGAAATTATAGCAAAGGAAGTGCCTTACTATTGTGGCAGGGAAGAGAAAGTCATGGTAAGATGTCTGTAAGACCTTGTCCTCTGCAGCATGTTAGCATGGCGCACTTGTGCTTTTCCAGGAGAAAATGGAAAACAGGCTGTATACTGCTGTGGTCACAAGTGATTGGTGATAAGCTTTGTGTTGTTTGCCTGAGCTCCCCTTAAGCCAAGGGGAATCCTGTGTCCTGGTCGTGTTTCCCTTGCTGCTCATCTAGAGCAGTTCATCTAACGGGGAGTTTTCAAGAGCCCTTGTGCGGTTCCCGCTTGCCTTGCTTTGGCAAAGGGATGCATTGGCATTGGAGTCTGACAGTAAAATAGCACTATATGACGAGTCAGAAATGAGTGTATAAAATGTCCAGGGCTTGCTTTCCTCCCCCCGCTTTCTTCTGAAAGATGCCAGCGCTGCGCTGTCATTGTCTTTGCAGCCAACGCAACAGGATCATACTGTTTCACCCACATCTTTCCTATGGCAATATCTCATTTCAAGCTGCTTGGAGTAGATAAGAGTGGCTTTCTAGGATTCAAACAATTTAAAACTCTGATAAACTTTTTTTTTTCCTTACTCAGCTGCTTCTGTTTTGAATGCAAGAATGAGATTCAGGAAGGAATAAAATTATGTGAATGAGTTTGCTTCATAGATATCAAAGACCTGCTATAATTAAAATAAATATTTCCATATCATTACCTAAGAAACACTTAACTAGAAAGAAAATGATAAGAAATTCTGCAATGATAAGAAATTCTGCTCAGGAATGTTGAAATTAACAACAACAACAAAAACCAAACAGTGTTGAAGCTTCTTTGTGCACTTATCCCAAAGCTTATTGTTTAGTATTTCTTTTACTAAAACTTCTGCATGTAAAGCCAAGAAATATAAACTGTTGTATATCACTATTATAATGATTTTCTTACATTACACCATATACCTGCTTTTGAGTATTCAAACAATATCTCCTGTGTTCTTCATCCTATTTCTGCATTATTTCCTTCAGAGGGTTCAATGTTTCTTTTTATTTTATTTTTACTTCAAACACTTTTTGCAAGGAAGTTTTTTTGAGGCACAAGTTTCATTCTCTTCTTATGCTTCCATATTTCTGAAGGTTATCGTGGCAGGAGATATTCCACAGCTCAGTCCTTGTGGCTCTTGGCAGAAGCTCTATGTGTTCTGTTTATTTTAGAAGTAGTCTTTTTCTTTCTTCTTGATAATTTACCATAATAAAATGAGACCGAAGCTATAAAGCCTTTCTTTTTGCAAGAAGAGGTGATGAGGCAGCATCCTCTCCTGGCAGTTGACAGGAAGGAAGCAGACACACCTGATTCCACTGTGCGGGCGCGGGCCTGTTCCCCATGTCCTCATTTAAATCTGCAGCAAATCTCCGAGGTTGTAAGCCAAGGATCCTAGCTGGTACCTCTGCAGAACTGGACTAGTAAATTTTGCAGTTTCTCTCTTAGTTAGTTCTGATTTGGAAAACCTTAGTAGCAGGGCAGAGGTCTCTGGTGGTGTGCTGAAGAAGGCCTGTTCCACTAAGAACTGTGTGTAGTGAGCCGTGTGCCTTAAAGAAAGCAGATCTGGAGGAGCGTGTCCCTTTACAGCTGGTGTAAGTGGAGTACCTCCCTTAGTCTCTTCCTTGGCTTAGATGAGGGTCCTGCACCTGCAGAGAAGAGCCCAGAAGAGATTACTGTGACGATGGATGGTGCATGAGCAGCAGCAGCTTCACCAAAGTTGCCTCAAACAGGAGGAGGGGTATTTTTTTCTGTGAGGTTTGGGTGCTCTTTCACATTACCTCTACTGTGGTATGTGAAATGGTGATTTATGTTCCATGCCCTGAGAGCAAGTAGAGGTGGTAAGAATGAGGTTGTCGGGGGTTTCCTATTGAGCGGAATGATTAAACAACAAGCCTCTGTGTGCGAAGATACTGCTAATGTCATTAAAAACCTGGTGCAGGAGGGTCTTGCTGAGTGACCAAAAATGAAGCTGGAATCAGAACTCTTGGGTTTCTGTTAATGCATTCTAATTATCAACACAAGAAAAGCAAGATAATTTTAGGGTCCAGCTCCTTCCAATCATTCCTTTGCAAAAGTAGATAGGCTTCTGCAAATGAACTAACCCTTTTCACCTTTGTTCCTGAGCTGCTCCTCTTTTAGTCATGCTATTAAAACGCTTGCCAAAGGCTCTCATTTCTGTTTTCTTGCTTCTCCCATCTCTGTTCTGCAATGCAATTCATCTGGAACTGGTAATTTGTCCACTTTTCATAGTTTTAATTGCCTAATTATCTGTTCCACTGCAGTGATAAAGTCTTTAAACATTTTGCTCTCCCCACAGCCTCCCCCAGCATGAAAGGAAAGCATTCTGAGTGTTTTACAGCAATGTGGTCTGTTTTACTGCTTCTTTGTGACTCTAAATTACCACTAGTCTTCTGAGATGCTATGTGAGATGGTGAGGAAAGTGCATGGTCCCTTTCAGCCACACACAGGCTGTCTCCTCTCAGTGGAAGTTAATCTCCTTCCTTTGGAGAGTACTGACACTGCAGTACGTTTGTCTTTGAGACTCCAGCCTCTCAAAATGCAAGAGTATGATAAGTGCTGCTGGATGCCCTAAAGACACAGGAACGTTTGCTGCAGTTGTTCAAGTGATGCCAGAGTTCCTGCATTTATGTGACAGAGAAAAATATGTTTTGATTCTTCTGCTGCTGTGTAGAAACCTTCATCTCTTGAATTCTGGCTGCTGCCTTCAAATTTAGAGAAGCTCTGATTCAGAGGCTCTTGGTAAAGCTTTTGTATGACAGTTCTTTCTTTATAAAACTTTGCTAAGTGTTTAAAATGTTCTTTAATAAGGAAAGTGGTTACAGAAGCCAGGAGAATAATGTGCTTTTATAGAGTGAGGTTAAAGCTTGTCTAGGTTTTCCAAAGGATCCTGGAAACAAGAGTTTCTGTGCATAAAATTCTGGTGTAAAGCCCCGGTTAGAGGGGAGCTGCCACCATGAGAGACAGAATAAATGTCTTCACTGTGCATCTCAGAGCAGGGTCCACAGCTACTGAAGCTTCACAGTTCAGTACCAGATCCCCCCTCTCCCCAGTGAAGTGCTCTGATTTCATTGCATGGCTGCCAGAGCTTTTGCACAGTGTGTCTGTGGGTTTTGTTTTGCTTTGCTTTTACAAAAACCCAGCAGATCTAGTTATTTTATTCATAGTGATGAATCTTTGAGCCTCTAAGTAAAATATACCTCTGTTTGGCATGCTGCACTGTTTGTATATCTATGAAAAATGAACTTCAAATGAAGCTATCTTTCCCACAAAGGCTGTACTACTTGAGTAATCTGAACATGCGTATATGCATTTCACTTCTGTCTTTCATCAGGACCAAGGTGGATTTTAAAAAACTGATAGTGAGAAGTGGTAATAATCGTTTTAAAACTCTTTCTAAGCCTCTGCTACTAGAAACTAAGGCATCTGCAAACATGGCTGCACGTGTACTAGAAATTTATTAAGAATTTAGTTATTTGCGATGGCATAGCCCCAAAAGAGAAATATGTAATGTTAATTATTCAGAAAACAAGAAAATATTTTCTTATCCTCTGGGAAACTGTCCAGGAAGCACTTTTTTTTTTTTAACTGATGTTTTTCAATAAGCATGTCTGTATGTCTGCGTGTCTGATAGCTAGGAGTACTGGGGAATCGTGAGTGTAGTTAATATTGCATCGGTGGGCAGATCACGTTCTCTTCTGGTATTTAAACTAAGGCTATTGGGTACAACAACTGTGATAGTTCTACTCTCAGTGTTTCAAAAATACAAGGCATAACGGTTTAACTGTAAAACTCCAGGACTATAGCAATAGACAGTTTCTCTAGAGAAAATACGTATAGATTTATTAATTTCTTTTTGCATAACTGATGGATTAATATGAAGATTCTCTAATAAAAAAAAAGTTTTGAAAAGTCATGAAGTATTCGTATTAGATTCCATGGCATTGGAACACCTCATGGAAATTTGGTTTCAGATTGAGAGGGGTGATTTTTAGGCTGGTTTTGGTGTGGGTTTTGTTTGTCAGTTATTTTTGTTTTGTTTGTGTTTTTTTGCTTAATTTCTCCCTTTTTTCTTTTCCTAGCCAGTGGACTAGACAGGAAATATGCTGCTGGCAAATGGGTTAATACCTGTGCTGGAGTTACAGCAATGTGCTAATTTGTCGTGTGGGTTTCGTCATTTTAAATAGTGCAAGAGAAATGTGCCACAGTGTATCTTGACCTAATGGACCCTATTACTATCCAACTAATGAATGGATTTCAGTGTAAATGGAGAACTTTTGAAGCTGGCGCAAATTAGCGAATAGTAGCCCGTATTAAATCATCCTAAAATTAGGTTAAATCAACACATGAAGTGTAACTTTAAAATGTAGATTTATCCACAATAAAACAACACTACAGAGGGACAATAAGGTAACACTTGTCTGTCATTTCTGTGTTCAGGAACTAGTCTTGATCTGCAAGTCAACTCTGTTTGTTTTGGGCTATATTCTGTAAAGATTTTAATGTATTATTTCTGGTCTATAGAGTCCTTTCAAACGTTGCTCGCCTTTGTGCTAGCAACAAAACAAAACATGCAGTGGTGTTTCTGCTCCGTACTGGGTGCCTGGTAAAGCCAACTGGTTTCCTGAGCAGGAATCCCATTGTTAGGGATGCAAATGAAATCCTCTCCTGACTTTTCTTTATGATGGTAGTTGTGGGAATCCTGTTCTTGGACCTTTGTTTTTGTTGGTTTAATGTGATTAGAAAGCTCATAAATGGTAATTTAATGGCAAGCAGACAAGGGAAGGTTTTAACTATGGCAGCATTTAAGCTCGTGATGTTATTAGAATGAATATTCATGACCAACTTCCACATTTGCACAGCTTTACTAAAAACCAACAGCATGCATGTATAATTTGACTTTCACTTCTCAGCTGTCTTTAACTTCTAATTTCATTCTTTGGAATGACTGTTTCACAACATTTGGCTTGCAGGGCACGTGGGTGGAGTACGTTTAATGCTGATAACTAGAAGTAAAGTAGTCTGGGGTTTAAAATAAGAGTGATTAATGCTTTCTTTAATAAATGGGAGATCTGGTGCAGTAGCCTTACATTACAGAGCGAGAGAGAAATTGCTACCACAGGCTTGATGAGGTACTCATCTTGTAAAGGCAAAATAGAGTTTTGAGAGCATAAAAATAAACCTTGGTATGTAATTTACATAATTGCATCTAGGAGAAGTTAATACAGTTTTAATCTATTGCAATATGAAAATTGTCCCCAGCACTTAAAAAATTTAGTAACAAGCAAGAGTTCAACTTGCCTTTGAAATTTTGAGTGGCACCTTCAACTTTTAGGTAAATTTGTCTTTCAGATGTCTAATAATAGCATGACATTTTTCTAATGCTTTCTTTATGTTATATGATATGATGGTGTCTTCTTTTGCCATTTGTAAATTCTAAGCTCAGATGCTTGTTCCTGTATTATTTCAGCAAGAGTCACATTTAAACTGGGTAGTGGAAGATGTAATGAACAAATACATCCATGGTGAAGGGAGTACTGTCTGTTTGACTCAGTGGTACAGCAACCATCTTGTACTGAAACTGCTCTTCTCATTCTGGCTATGAAGCATGTAGATGGCTAAATCTGCATAGGTAAGGGGATGATGTAGAGGTTCTCAAACTCTTAATTTGTCTGCTTGCTTCATCTTCCTGCTATGGATAGATGTGCCAAAGCTGCTGGTTAAGCGTGGGGGAAGTTATATGAACACCAAACAAAGATTCTTGGTGCCCTAGTTCAAATCTGAATCCCAGAAAGTATTACCAACCTCAACAGCCAAAGTCATCTGTGGAATTAGGGCAGATAGGAGTGACCATGCTTCAGCAGTTTGGGTGGAGCTGCTCTACTGAAGCTGCTCCAGTTCATTCAGCAGTGGTACAGGCCTGGAATGTGTTGTGTGATCCAAGCTCTGACTATGTGGGACTGCCCCTCTTGCAGCTTTCTTGCTGAGGAGGCTGGGCCATTTTCCTTTTCTCTATGGGCTTCTGACTACGACACTTATACCCACTGGACAACTGGGTGCAGGGTGACTAGCACGTGTGGACTTCAAGGCAGGGATCAAGGGAAGTGCAGTACTTACTAGTCTCTGTGGATCTGGCTTTACTTGCATAGGAACTCCCCTAAAAGCAATGTAAATGCTTGCAATTGTTCTGTGGTGTTTTCAAACCTTGCAGTAAAGGTGTTTGTCATCACCGAACAAATACAGTTTAACAAACGTCTTTGAATTGGCTGTACTTCCATATGGTCTGCTGTTGGGGGTGATATGTTCTAGGTTTTTCTGGTCTATACCCTCAGAGTTTTGGTATAAGTACTATTTATTTTTTCTATATTGTCTTACTTGTGAATTTTATTACCAAAATTTTGTACGTCTCAGGTGAATGTGTTGCATAATGCTTTGTGATTAAGGCAATGATTCACAGTAGTATCACGTACATTAGCCAGTCTAAGTTAGAGTGCGGTGGTTACAAATGAAATTAATAACAGGCACTGGGGAAAACCACAGCACCAGGAATATCATTCTCTCTTTTAAGTGCTCTTGTATGTTCAGTTGGAAAGGTGATAATGGAGGGTGATATGAGGGGTCTGGTATTCCTGTGAAATAAGAGCTCTCGATATGTGTGTTTTGCTCTTCCCACTAGTTTGCAGACAGGCAGCAGTTTTCATGATTTGTATGCAGTGCTAGTGATGCTTGTCAAAGAGGACTGTGAGAGCCCTGGGATCTTGCTTCTGGTACCAATCAGGTGTCCTCTAGGGAACTGCAGGGGAAACCTGAAGGTTTTTGTTTACCCTAGGCAACAAATGCCCCCTCTTAATTCTCTAAGTTATCATGGGATGTTGGGAACTAGAGAAAAAAAATGAGTAGTTTAATATCCTGAGATCTGTATAAGTTATCTGTTGCAATATGCACCCTTTAAAATAAAATAACCATTTGCAAACGGGAGTTGCTGTTACTTAGCACTTTGAGTCTCTGCCTTAGTGACAATAAATGGAATGAATAATAAATGCAATAGATCATTTGTCTTTGAAAGAATAATGAAATCATACAGAGCAGTTCTTAGAGAGGACCAGTCTGGGTGTTCATTATTATATTCATGATTCCTCATAGTCATCCATGAAAAAGCATTATTACTACTGCATGATAAAGGTAGCAATGATTTTCGTCATCAGCAGCGTATGATAGTCCATCACCATTCCAAGAGTTGCATGGAGTTCCTGGAATACACTGGGAATAAGTAGTAGAGAGAAACATGTTACTTTAGAGAAGGAAGCCTGCGATGTTCTACATCAAAATACTTAGCCTAATACTATAAAATATGTCTCTTGTCACACCACCATCAAGTACTAAAACTGCAGCTGACTGTTGATAAAACTCGAGTAAGAACCATCTGGCTTCAGTCTAAGAGGAGGCCAACTGAAATGACAAATGCATTTCCAGACTTAAAACTGGGGGGAACTAAGTAAGCTTGAAGCTGACAAAGGCATGAAAAGTGAAATAGACTTCTCAAATTCCTACTTAAAGTCTGTTTGCTGTGGTATTTTGTTTTATTTATTAAAAGTCCTGTACCAGGCCCATCCTATGCGTATGAGGAGCAGCAGTTCTTTAAGTCAACGTGTTTTAAAGAAACTCCTAAATGTCAGGGAGATTTTGACTTGGCTTTGAAGTGAAACTGCTTGCAAGCTCCCCAGGTGTTGAATTGTGTGTTTATGTCGGTGCTCTGAAAGGAGTTTTATCACTTGTTTTATAAGTGGCAATTTGAGATTCAGTGAGTAAAAGCATTGTATAAGTGTAATCCCAACGCAGACGTGGTAACTCAGGATGCTGCAGTGATTGTTATTGGCAGCATGGTGAGCCCCGGTAAGTAGGATCCTGTCAGTTTTCAAAAGGTCTCACTCTGGCAATTGTAGTGAGGCTAATCACTCCTCCAGGAACTGGCAGAACTGCTGTTTGCATCAAGGGCTGGCATTTGAATTTATGGGGTACTACCTTGTGCTGTGCCCTGTGTTCATCTTGGAAAAGATTCTGCTTGTTATGAGATGTCTGTCTTCTCATAAATATAGGAAAATGAGAAACATTTGCATTATGAACATTACTTCTGTAAAATCACCATTACAAGCTGAACATCTTTGCAGTATTTCATGGAGAGGTAAAACATCAAGGCCACAGACTGTGGCAGCTGTGACAAACAAGCAGTGCATTTGTCTCTCTAGCAGCAAGAAATGATAATATTAGATGAACCTATTTGACAGTATAGAGTATGCAAATAAACTTTATAAAAGCAAAAGAGAGCACAGAGCTAAGATGACTTTTAACTATCTCTGGGGTGTTTTAGAGAGTTGGAGGAGAGAGGCATTAAGCCTTAAATGCTTGTTAAATATTGTGTCTAACTGTCATGCAGGTCATAGCACGAGTAAGGAAATGTTATTTAAACCAAGAATTGCTTCAGAAGGAGTACAGCAAATCAGACCTTAAGGAGTGACGTGGATGTGATAACACAGATCTGTAGAAAGTAATTCTACATGGCAAGGATGGGGTCTGCAGAGCTGGAGCCTGCTTGATGCTTCCGTCTATCTCTGCTCATCCGAGAAATTCAGAGTGCTGACAGTCTTGCAGAGCTTAATTTAACATTTTAAAAATGCTTTTCTAGGAGCTTAATTGTTTTTGTTCATCTTCAGACTTCCCTCATTTTGCTACGCACTTGATGTGTGACCGAAGCAGGTGTCTGTATTGTAGCTATAAAAAATGAGATTGAATATATGAAAGGCAGGGATGGGAGACAGAGTGAACTTGAAGCTTGTGCAACGGAAAATCCAAACCATAAGAGATGATCTGCAGGTTGGATAACCTCAGGTAATGGAAACAACTGGTTGTTTCGTAGTGATCTTCTCTGGCAAGGATTAGGCTCTCGATCAGCTTCTATAAAACAAAACCTTAAGCAAAAGTTCTTTTTGTAGTTTCTATTTGTTTATAGTTGATGTATGAATAGTGCCTTGTCAGGCGTAAAACTGTAAAGACTGAGAACTCTCGTTTCAAGATTTGTTTAATTTGACACCAGCTTTTAAAATCTGATTGAATTTTACAAGTTGGAGGATAAATCTCTTTACAAGGAATCAGAAACACAAGAAAGATAATTTTACGAAAGGCCATCTTTTTTTCCCTTATGCTGAAATATTTGCTTTGCATTTAATGACTCAGTACCCAGGGCAGAAATGTGATAAACCCTCATACCACTCAAATTATAACCAATTTTCAGGATAAATTTTTTTTATGAGGTTGGTGTAGAATCTATGAGCTTTACTTTTCAGGACCTCTATGTGAGAGTTTTGTTTGTTTTGATGGTTTGATATTTGGTGGTGTTTGTTTGGGTTTTGTGGTTTGTTTTTTTTTTGGTTTGTGGGTTTTTTTGTTGTTGTTTTTTTTTCTAATAACTGTGATTTAGCAAACAACTTACTGGGTAATTGAGTTTGTTACCTTCACAGGAGTTAGTGTAACAGTGAATTTGACATGCAGTGTGTCTTGCCTGTATTTCTTAAATATCTTAGGAAGAGAAGGAGGAAGATGTTTCAGAGGAGTCTCTAGATAATTGTGAATATGATTCTGGTTCTTTCAAGCTTCCGATTGACTGAAATTTCTGACCCTCTCCATGTAGAGAGACATAAAGCAGACTTTAAAAAACCACACACATTTTCATATTAACATGAAAATAATTTGTGGACTTAATACCACATGAAGAATCCAGTGAATGCTCTTACTGACAAAAATAAAATAAAACTTAGCACTGTTTTTCAAAAACCTAATATATTCTCTAGAGTTGTTCAAGCTGCTGTCTGAAGTGTTTCCTAAGATGAAATCAACTAGTCAATTGCACTTTAAAATGATAAAACTCAAGCGAATTACTTGTGGTAAATTCCTAACTATTTGGATTGATTTAAATATTCCAGATTAGCTGGAAATAGTCCCAGAAGCCCAGTGAGGAGCTGCAGAAGAAGATGCAGTGAGTATTGTTCGTGGTGAGCAAGACATTCTTTAATTTATATGTAGGGGCTTTGTTGTTTTATTTTTAATAAAGCCTCTGTCCTCTAGTTTGGAAGGGGAAAAAAAAACCAAAAATGTTCTGGTATATTTCAAGGAACACTGTAAATATTACAGTGTGGCTACAAGGCTTTTAAGTTCTTACTTTATTAAAGAACAAACTACCATAAACACTCTTTACCTTCTAAGAAATGAGCATGGAATGATTTGGCATGTGGCTCTCTTAGCAGTAGTATAAGACGAACTTTAGATTTATGGCCGTTACTACTGCTTGGTAGATGAAAGCAGGAGGTACTCAGCTCATGAACGTGAAGGAAATCGGCAGAATAGCACTCAGAAGATGTCCCTGTTCAGCAAAACATGTTTAGCTGTTGGATTTCTTGAGAAATCCATGCTATAAATAACTGTTCTCCATCCACTCTTCCAGTTTGAGCACCCTTTTCATCTCAGAAATTCCCAATGTGGGCTACAGGTCGAAAGAGTAAGGCAAAAAATACTACAATACCTGTTTCCAAAAGGTTATATCTCATCTCTTTCCAAGGGTCTATTTCTGACACCCTCTTTAAGGCAGGACATCCCTTGGTTTTAGACAGTCTAATTCCTTATTATTTATGTCCTTATTATTTATTGCACTTCGTAACTCCACCATAAGATATGCACCATGTCTGTGCGCTGAACCACTGGAGGGATCCACTTATCTTCTTGTATCAAACTGTTCACTCCATAGAATCTGACTTGGAAGTCACTTGGGAAGCAGAAAATCAGTAGAAATTGAGTTTCTCAAGGAAGTTGTGTGACGTTGTTCTGGTTAATTCTTCATATTCATGATTTTATTATTGTAAGTGTTTGTATTTATGGTTTATTTCTTAAACTTTTCTTTACCAAGTTGGACTGGAACTTTAACATCTGGAACTCTTGAGGTATTTTATTGATGTTATGTAAATCAAGGTCTCCAGAGGTTTTCTTGCTTTTCTCTGTATATAATTCTGCAGTAAGTATCTTGTCTGTCCCCAATGATACCCCTCTGTAAGGCTGCAGTAGTGCTGTCAGGTAGTCCATGTTTTCATCTCCCATCCTACTTTTTCTGAAGAAACTTCTAAGCAAGTTAAATATGTATTACATTAGCGTGCTCTTTGTGACAAATGTTGATTGTAACCTCTTGGCAACACATACCTGTATACAGTAGTAGTACATATATAAAGCTCTGAGCAGCTGGCAGATAAATTTAAAGCAAACTGAACTACTAGTGACATACAAAGAAATAGCACTTGCAAGCTGATCTGTTCTGCTTTAGGAACTGAACTTGCTAATGTTGCCATAGGAATTCCTTGTGTTGTGCAAACCCAGATGCAAAATCTGAGGTTGCTTGCAACAGTTGTTTGCCAGAGGACAAAGACCTGAGATCCTGGGCCCTGAATTCCGGTACCGTAAGTATAAAGAAGAAAAAAAGATACATGGGCTTGTGGCTCAGAAATTGGAAAATTGTATATGGCTCTAAAGCATCTTCTCGTAAGCCAGCGTACATTAAAAACCCTTTTATTTCATGGTGTTTGGCATTAGTGCAGAGCTATAAACGCAAGGAATTAAGCTAAATTGAATTCCACTACTGCAATTATATAATTGAGTCCAGTAAAAAAAAAAAATATTCTTCCTCCTTTGCAAATACTGGCTTTTGCTACCTCTTACAGTAATTCTCATTGACTTTACCTAAGTAGATAAACAAGCCTTGAAAAGCAAGCTGTTCTTAAAACTGTAGCTTCAGCAAACTAGATACCAAAACGTAACCTTGTCTACATAATCAGAGCTTCTCAGGCTGAATCCACTGTGGGACTGGGAACCAAGAACGCGAATGTGGTTACAAGGACTCAGCAAAGCATCATTAGAAGGTAGTGTCGTGAGGTATTTGGGAGAGAGCTATAATGAAATAAATGTGGATTTGGTAAGAGCTGGTAGGAGTTTGTTTTAAAAGGTGAGTGTGCTGTGCACCCAGCTCTCTCGTTCCCTCCTGTCTTAAGCCACACAGGGCTCTATAGAGGACATACCTTCTGGCATCGGACTACCGGAGGAGAGGATATCAGTGCTATGCAGCAGCCAGGAGCACTCTCCAACCTAAGAGGAGCCTGAAAAAAACTGGTGCCTTGCAGCAGGGATGGGGCAGCAGACTGGGCTGCTGACCACAACAGGAGAGAGCCGAGACGCAAGGAGCTCTGACAGCTCCTGACTGCTTTTCATGACAAGGGATGTTGCCCTTAGTTTAAACCTTACCGATAAAAAGAGATAATGGTGTGAGCAGCCTATGGCTTTAATGCAAAACTTTTTTTAAACAAAATTATGCATAGATACCCCCTCCCCTTTTTGAAAATAATTTATCAGGAAAATAATGACTGGAAATCTTGTGGTTGGCATTTCCTGAGCGTTTCTCTCTGCAAGCCCTACGTTGCAGCGACTCCTATTTTCCATTTACCCACAGCAACATTTCTTGGCATTCTCACAGCTTTTTTGTTTCTAGTAATGAGAAAGCTATCAACAGGATGCTGATACAGTTCTTGATTTGACCATGTCATATCACAAACATCTTCCATTTCACAATGTAGCGCAATTATAATACTTACCAGGATGCAGATGACCCAGGGCTAGAAGTGCACTTGCCGGCCATCTTTCTGGTTTTCGCTTCTCTTCCCTGTGGGGCTGTAGGTAAACCGGAATGGGTATACCAGCCAGCCAAAGGGGAGCTCACGTGGGCTCTGGATGGAGTACGCTGCAATGACCTTGCAGTGTTATAAAATAAGGAATGAAGTTGTGTAAGGGACCAAGGAGGAAGAAGAACTATAAGGTTGAAAAAAGCAGAGAAGCCTGTCAAAGAAATACTCTGTGCAAGCAGTTGTCATGGTGCAATTTTACTAACATGCATCTTTTCCCTGCTCTGGTATTACACTAATACTAAACAATGCATTACAGAGCTGAAAGGGCTCCCCTAGGTGTTTTTCAAAACAACAATGCGAAAATCAGCACACAAAAAAAGCCCCAAAGCTGACCATGTCAAATAAGATTCTGTGATGCAGCTTTCAGGTAGTTGGTTTATCCTCTGAAAGGGAGTTTGTTGCTCCCTTTCAGGAGGGAATGCAGTTCAGGAAGGGAATGCAGTTTCTGTAGGCCAACAATCAGAGTTGTTTCCAGGTGATTTAGGGGAGTCCCAATGAACTATAACACAGTAAACTACTTTTATTCTCCCTTGTGAAGTCCTTCATGTAAAAATAGTGGGGTTTTTACAGCTTAAATTTTCAGATTTTGTTCTTAGAAGCACAGTAACGAAGACTTCTTCATTCTGTTTTCTGTGTAGGATTTCAAGTCGGCATTTTTTTTTTTTCTGATGAGAGTAGCAACAGCATGGAATTGAACCTCAGAAAGGAGTTTTTTTGGGTTTTGATCCTGGCTTCAGGAGAATAATCACAAATGGTTATGCTTTTTCTAACTTGTTTGCTGCAGTGTTATATCACACTGAAAATTCTGTTCCATATCCTCAGAGTTTTTCTGCTTGCATGATATTAAAGGTTTTAATTTTCAATAGCAATGTTACGATTCCATGAGCTGTTCATGCAGTTAGAATTAGAAAATGACTACTTGAATATTTATAAAAAGGACAGTTCAGTTTCAAGATATTGGAGGAGACGGCCAGGGAAATGAAAAAAATAGGTACTCGTGTCTACATTTTAATGGAGAAGACCCAGTCGTAACTAAAAAAAGGCTTAAATTTGTGCTTAGTTTCAAGTCCTTTGTGTACAAAATTGTCTTGATTGCAATCTTCCAGGTAAAGCATGAACAATAATTCAACTTCCCTGTTATTCTCTATCTTTGAGTTTGAAGAGGCAAAGCCTCATTTCTTATCTGTAACTTAAACTTCCTATCAACCCATATGTGTTTCCTCTCTAAATTCATTAGTTCATTAATTTTTGCCCTTGGTTCTTGTTGAATTTCCAGTAACGTAATGTGTGAAAGCCAAGAAAACTGTCTGCTGGAGATGTTTCCTTTAGTGATTTTGTATTAGTGTTGCCATTCCCCTGCACAGACTTAATTTGGGAAGAAGGCTTTATAGGAAAACCTATCTCATGCCACTTGGCAGGGAAGATACAATGCTTAATTGTAATAACTATTGATTGCTTTTAATTTGTTTGCTGTACATTAAGAACCAACTTTCTCTTACATCAGTTAAGAAAAGTGCAAGCTGAGTGACCCTGTATTCTCACCTACTCTGGAGGGTTCCAGAGCCTGGGTGGCTCCTGGGTGGGTGGTTAGACGGCCAAGAGACCTGTTTGCTCAGGATATGAAATGATGACAAACTCACTCACTTCACTTGATGGGAAGCTTCCCACAAGCTGTACTTTCAGAGGATCTGACATTGAAGGAGAACTTGGTGGTGTCTCTCGCCTAATTCCAGAGTCATGGTCCTCTCAGTTTTTCATAATTAACTACTTGACAGTTTTGCTTCATTCTTCTATCTGTTTTCCTTTAGTCCATGAATAAGTACCATGGTTACTTATTATCAACTCTCTTTTTTTCCCCTGTACTTTTAGTCATAACTACAGGTGGTTTACATGGGAATTACTGCTTCAATGCTGTTCTCTCACCTACCAGATTTTGAATTAGCTAATACTTCAGTTGATTTCCCTACAGTTTCTTCCCAGGAAGTGGTTTGGTTTTTTTTTTCCTTGAGTTGAGCATAATCTTTATTTGAAGACAAGATTTCATAATGACAGCAAAAGAAATAAGGATATGGTTTTTAATATCTGTCATAATTTACTCAAGTCGAGAAGTGAAAGAAAGCTCTCTTTTTTTTTTTTCCCCTTCCTTGAAATGTGTGAAATATTGTGATGACTTTATCCATCACAGACGATGATGCTGTGTTTGTTTCCGCTGTAATTCAGAAATTTGTTTATGGATTGGATGTCTTTAAGAGAATGTCACAAATATTGCTGATAAGCCTTCATGCAAGGCATCACATTTAGATTCGAGTCAGCTCAAAAATGCATTTAAAAAGTAAGAAAAACAAAAAGGCTGCAAACAGCCAGGCTATGTATTACTGGCTGCACATCTTAAGCAGCTTAACTGAAGTAATTCCATTACAGGTGTAGAATGAATTATACATGAAGAAATTAGACTTAGTGGATTCACATAGTGGTATATAGGTATGTTGGGCTCAAATCTGCTGGCTATGGTGTAGCTGTGACCCTCCTGTGAGACTGTGTGTACGTAGGTGTCAGCTGCTGCAGGATTCCATTTTCAGATGAAAGTAACTTTTGGACTGGTTTGACTGGGCGATAATGCCCTTTGAAACTTCTGCCCTGAAGGTTCATGCCTGCAGCACCACCCACGGCTGTGGAAGAGCAGTGTGCTGGTTTTGGAGATCTGGCATCCTGTCAGTCACATCCTTGAATAGAGGCATAATCCTGAGCAGACTGAGGGTTCAAACAATGAAAAAACTTTCAGCATTCAAGATATGTATGAAAAGTCACTTAGCATAGTAATAAAGAAGGAAAAAAAAAAAGAAAAAGCTGAGCTTTCCAATGGGAGACCTCGTGGTCTCTGCTTGGGATTCCTAAGCATTAGGAAGATTTGAACAACTAATGAAACAAAAGAACAAAATGTTTATGACATTTTATCAAATTCATTTAACTTGGAAATAAACTTTGAGCGTACCACCCTCATTCATCCAAAATGAAAGGTTGTAACTGTAAGTCTGTTGTAAATACCCTAGTATCCTCAGTGACTTTAATGAAAACCTCTCTGCTGGTTACGTATTCCTGCCTGCTGGGAGGTACTGAGAGGACAGCATAACTACATAAGTTCTCTTGGCGCTGCACATTGTTACAAGGCCCTGCTTTTCTCCTGGCCTGGCAGCGATTGCGCTTGGGAGCTGGATATTAGTGTGCCTTGTGTCTGGCTTTCTGCAGTGTGCCAACAGGAGATGGAAAGAGAGGAGAGAAGTGTACTTCTTCCTCACTGTCCCTACCGCTAACCAGACCCTTTGGCTCCAGCTTGAACTATTGAGAATCTGTCTTTTCACAGGAAAGAATTATTTATTGTTTGTTTTTTTTTACCAGTAGCTACTACTTGATGCATCTGTGACTGAATACCTGAACGATCAAAGGGAAAGAACTGTTGTTCCAGACCTGACTTGTGGGCAGGATGGAGCTGTATTTGTCAATGGATGCTTATTGCTATTCCTACACTGTCCAGCAAGTGCAAAAACTGGTGTGCTCTATAAAAATGTTGTTTTCCTATTATGCAAATAGCAAATGCTGCCAGTTAGACAGGTCAAAGAATCTATTCCAGTCCGCCTCTTGGCACACTTTGTTCTTTATTTGGTGCTATTTGCAATTATTTGTATGCATAATAATTTCTAAAAAGCCCTCTTTCTAAGTGGTTCTGTTTTATAAAAGCTGAAAATACTGTGAGAATACATGTTTGATACTGTAGTTTGCAGCAATTCTCTTTCTGCCAAAGTTTAACTTATATCGCTATGAGACTGTATTGCAATGTACGCTTAACGTACATTGCACAGACTTGGGAGTTTTTAGAGCTGAAGGACCTTCAAGTTTGGAGTTTGAAAATATCAATGGTGAAAAGTTTGGTGTGTAGGAAGCAATTTAACAGAACTTGTGCTGTGAAGAGCACCCAATAAATACATGTCAGGGTGGCTTATTACATGCTGCTGCTCAGAATGGAGTAAGAAGTAAATTGTGCGAGCCACCAGCCAGCAAGAGCTGGTTTGAGAAATGAAGGCTAGTGGCTGCCTTTTTATTACTGGGCTTTGTAAAGCATCATCTGTTTATCTAAGAGATAACGTTCTGCTTGGGTGCAGCCTTTGGTGGAGGGAGCTGACTAAGGTCTGAACGAAATTTTTGCTCCAGTCTTGTGCAAGACTTGATTGATCAGCTTTTTGGAGTCATCCATTTGATTCATAATAAATAATGTCTCCTGCCAATTTAAACTAATTGAGCTTTTGGCAATATGTGCATACTGGGAAGGAGAGATCAGCAGGTCCTTACTTCTCTAATTAACCTATCTTAGGATGAGAGGTTCTGGTCTGTGTGAATGCAGCAATCCCCAGACGTGTGGAAAACATTAAACTGTTTTGCAGTAGCAGGAGGTGTTTGAAGTCCATGCAGAAAACTAACCTTTCACTTGTGTTAAGTCTATTGGATGTCACGACACCCTTCTATTAAATTTACAGCTAGACTGGCCTAAAACTAACCTCATAAGGAAAATGCCACTTTTCTGAGAGCCAGGTCCTTAAGGAGGTGAGAGCCAGCCACCTGGGTCAAAGTGAAAGTTGCACATGTAGAAGGTGGGAGAGATCTGCCTGTTCCCTCAGAAAAAGCTGTTAGATTAAATTAGATGTAACATCAGAGCAGTTCAGAGATCAGACTTTTTGACATTTTGAGACAGATAACTTTCAAGCTGTTGACCATACTCAAGCATTTAAAGGACTGTTTCAGAACTGGAGATGATTCAGCAGCCTGAGCAATAGTTGGTGCCCTCGTTGACTCCTTCGTCAGGATTAGGTAGGAATGGATTCTGAGACCAAGATCTCTTGATTCTCAAGAGCACCATATGATCAAGCGAGAGCTGTTTCTGATAGTGCTTAATACAGGTTACAGAATGGTAAAGAAGGAGATGGTTCTCGGGGTAGCTTTGATTACTTGAGAAGGCCAGTAGGATGAAGTATACCTAAGAGTTCTATGGGAAACATGATTAGTGTTGTGTTATGAAGGAAGAGGTTTATCATAACTTTTCTTCCCAGACATAAAGTGTGTCAACTATTTGCTTAGGAAGCAAAGATCTGGGTGGGTTTTGTTTGTTGTTGTTTGTTGTTTTCATATTGTATATTGGCTCTTTGCCCTAATGGTATTGCCTAGGATTTTCTTTGTTTCAGTGATCTTAATAAATGCCTATCAGAAGATGGATTACACTAAAAATTTAAACCCACGCAGCAATACCATCTTTCAAATGAAACACAGCAACAATAATGCAAAATAGATTAGAAATGGAACTTGAGATTTAATGTGGAAACAGTCATGGTTAAGGGCAGGCATCAAGACTTGTTTGAGTGAAAAGTGCATTTTAATTAGTTGAGCTGATAACTTTCATCATACAGGGAGCAAGTACAGTAGTTCATTTGGTTTCTTTTTTTGGTGGAGAGAGAGCAAGGGAAATAACCCCGAGTGACAAAAGGAAAATAAGGCCAACACACGGCAGGAGTCTGCATTGATTGTGGCTCATGTACGTGGTTGACTTCTTCCTCTTGCTTAAGGTGTGAGGAGTGTTTCACTGGGATTCACTAGTGCTGTATTCAAAGCGAATTGAAGTTAGGTGACGCTTTCCTTCTTAAAATAGTAATATGTGGTTAAAAGCGGTAAAAATGTAAACTATTTTTTCTTATTCTCTGAATTCAATGCAACAGTCTTTCTAAATTTAATTTGAGCTGGCTAAGATTTTTCAAGTCTAACTTGTTGACTGTTGTCTCTTAAAGTCCTTTTTCAGTGAAGAATAAAAGACCAGAGAGGCAAAACTGGAGTAGATGTGGTATGATTTTTAAGTGTTAAATAATAAATTTCTACCAACTTCCTCAAAGAATGCTCACATGAAATACAAACTTCTCTCGTTGCATCGTTTTCTTTTTTCGTCTATTTTCTTTGCATGGAGTCAAATGGCATTGTAGATAACCCAGGCTATAAGTTTCAAATGAAGTTTCCTTCTGAAATGAGTTGTGGAGGAAGAAAGTCATTGAAGTGAGAAAGTGTGGAGAACAGCACAAATCGATGCAAAAGTGAACCCCACAAAAGAAAGATGAATTGGAGGAGAAAAAAAATAAGTGCAAAAAAATAGCTCCAGTCTCGCCTGCCTAGGGAATGTGAGACTCCCATTTGTTTCTGCCAAAGCTCCGTATAAACAGAAAAGAAAAATTCCACTATTTTCATGATTAGAAAGAAGTATTGAAATACAGGCGATGCTCTTCAGTCTCTGACGAAAACTCAGCTTTAGTTCTGCTTATCTCTTCAACTGTGTCCATTGTTTTAATGGAACTGCAGAGCAAATTAGTCCTACTGAAACTAAACGTGTCTTAGGGCCCACTTGTAACTTCTGTCAAAAATATTGTTCTTTTTCCTTATTGTTTCCACCTGGATGACGAGAGGTGCAGAGAAGCCAGGGAGGTGGATGTGTGTGCACTACAATCTGCATAAATAGGTTGTTACATTGAGTATTGCCATTAGCAGTTCTTTAAACACTCTTATACCATATTCAAAACCTAACTATTACCTTTATTACTGCAGGGACAGATAAGGGAAGCAAAAATTTCAGTCGTAGTTGCATGTTAGTTGGATCTTGAGGCCTTTGGATCAGTCAGTGGAGTAGTCCTGTGTCATCAGTTGAACAGACTGCTGTTAATTTTTTCTCATTATGAAACCAAAAAGATTGCTGAACATCAGTTACGGTTTAGTCCTTAAATGTTATTATGCCAGAGCGCGGTATCTGCAGATCTCTTTGAAATATGTTTTATACTGATATTTCTGTTTTGTTTTCTTCAAATGTCAGCTTGCCATAAACATACTAAGGGAAATAAAGAGCTGTTTATAATTATATCAGGCAGGCAGTAAATTTAATGTCATGGTACAACAGATAATACTAGATGCAGGTGAAGTTAAATAATTTACCAACAAATCAAATTGTATCATTTTTCCTTGTTCAGAACTGCATGATTTTTAGGATGGGCTGAGGGAGGGTGGCAGTGTTAGATGAAGGCATTTGTTACATGACGGGGTTGACAGTCCGACATGGAGGACAAAGACCAGCAGTAATATCAGAATAATGGGCTTCAAAAAAAGAGATTTCAGCAGGCTTGGGAAGCTGATATATAGGCTCCTGGGAAGATAATATTAAGAAAGTTGGTCACTGCTAGAAAGGGCAGGCAATGATCCTGTTTGTACGGGAAGATAAGCACTGTAAGAGACTAATACAGATGAAATAGTGGAAGCATGTTGGGATAAGAGCAGAAAGGCCAAGGTGCAAAATGAGTTATTACAACTGGCAAGGGACTTATGAGATGGCAATAAAAGATTCTAAAAATACAGTGGAATTGGTAAAGACAAAAGAGAAGGTTCTCAAATGCTGATTGGCTCAGGGCTGCAGTAACGGCTGATTCTTCCTTTAGCCTTCAAGAAAGAGTTTATGTGACTTGTTGCTTCGCACAATTGATTGCCACAAGGAAAGAGAAACACAGATGGGAACGATGGCTAAAAGATAAGTTAGATTGAATTCATATTGCCTGATGAAAATCAGTATTGAGGGCTAAATCTGTGCAGTCTCTCAGCTGTTAGAATGTATGTCTGAGGACAAGAGGAATCTTGGGGAGAGTGATTACTCTATCTGTACCATGCTGTGGGGAAAACATCATGTACAGGGCAACCAGCCTAACTTACCCCAAGAGAAGGATAAAAGAATAAGCTATGGGAAAAAAAACCTCAACTGTTTGAGTGATTAGCCAATTCTGAAATGACTTCTTCAGCATTCTCCCCCCACCCAAAAAACAATACACCCCTCCCTAGCTATTCAGCTTCGTTTTGTCAAAAATGAAATATGCAAAACACCAGAACAACCCAAATAACCCCTCCCACCTGTGCTTTCTAGTGGGAATGTTGGAAACAGGAGATGCAGTGCTGCTTTATTAGGTTTTGTTCTGAAACTACTGTACCTGACATTATATAACCAAAGGAAAGAAATATTGTCCATTAAAAAAACAACAAAACAAACATTTGACTATGTCACTTGGATCTACTATCAGCTAAATCTGGTGAGGTGTATGCAGCTGGGGACTCTGCCCTCTTACTGTTGGTGAGGTAAACTGACAGAAATTGGGATTGAGAGCTCTGTGCATGTCTATAAACTAAGTGTTAATATTCAGTATCACAAAAAATTAGTAATATTCCAGAAGGTAGTTTAGGGTCATTTTTCTTTCTGTTGGTGATGCCTGAGCTCTTACAACTCAGTTTCCAAAGTGCTTTTATCTAGTTTGTTTATTATTGTCCTGTCATATTTTTCAGCCTTTTCTTGACCTTTCCTTGTTCCCAGTTTGTCAGTGATCACGTGGAGGACATCTGATGAGATGTCTAGTGGGTTTATGTTGTTGTTTTAGGAGGCTTTGATTTTGTTGTTTGGTTTTATTTGAGGAGTGTTTTGTCATCTTGTTGTGTGTTTTTGTGTTGGCTTTGCTTGTTGTTTCTTCCCCTAAACTGTACTGCTTCCAGCAAAGTAAATCTCTTGTTACGATTTTGAGCTGTTCTCATTCTGTTGTAAACTTGCTTCTAGATAGCGTTCTGATTTAGTCCCTCATGGGTAGGACTTGGGAGAAAGCTTGAGCACGCTGCAGTAGCCACTTAATGGGCACCAGTATCTCCTACAGGAGAGAAAAGGATGTAGGCTGCTAAATGCTGCCAATCTCCTGTATGGAATTAGTTCTTTCAACCAGTGAGACACACAGGGAATGGTCTCATGGAGTTAATTATGTGTCTTTCAGTCACTCAGCTCTTGAATGCTGGAAAAAGCATATGTTAATTCTTACATCTGGGATTTGTACCTTCATTTTTCAGTCAGACCGAGTCTTAATTTCTGAATTCGTGTTTCTGACTACTGCAGTCAGGTGCTAGCGTCTGCTTTTTGACATGGAATTAGGCTCAGTTGAGAAGATGGGGACAGTAGAATTACGTGTTATCTACCGATTCTTCTTGTTTTGAATTCATTTTCATTCTGTCAGAAATAACTTTTCTAATCTTAATAGTTGTAAGTATATTCTTCTACATTCCTATGATTTGAGATCATGAAGTGTCATAAGTTTAAGTCTTTAAATTTCACTCTTTTTTTAACACTAACTTCCTGGAGAGTCTTGATATTTTAAAGCTGTATAAAATAGTTGCTCTCAACACTGTCTGAGAGACTTTAAATGTCAGCTGAATGGGTGATTTGCTGCATTTCCATGTAGATAAATTCTGTGCAAACATGAACCTAACCAGTACTGATTTTCAGAATATGAAATAATGGAACAAACATGTTGTTAATCTTGTTCCAAAACAGCTGCTATAGATTTTTATTCAGAACTGGTAAAAAAAGCTGCTTTCAATGAAGAATCAGCTGGGCATCAGACTGTATTGATCCATCAGACCTGTATTGATCCAGTCAGTGAACTTTCAAAGTGGCTGTGAGACTACAGGAGCTCCTCATTTATTAGGAATGTTTGTGAGTGGCTGGGGACTGAGAGTGCTTTGGTTATTTGGTGTCTCATGCTGACAACCACAGGTTTCTATGGTGCAATCTGGAACTTGGGTCCTCTTGTGTGTAGGGTACCCAACCTACAGCCTGTGACCGCCTGGGGCTTGCCTGAGGAGCATGCTATGGCTGTGATGGTGTCCTGGTGGCCTGCCCATTTCTTTGGTAACAACTGACTGGAAATGTCTATTATGTGACAAGAGATGTATATTTTTATGACTCTCCTTGCCTGAAAGGTTTCTCTTTTGTTTTTAAAAAGAAAACCACCACCACAAAAAAAAAAACAACAAAACAACAACCAAATGGCCCAGCTTGCTTTAAATTCTTCTAAATTGTCCATTCTCAAAATAATCGCCTACAAATATCAGCTGATTAGGAAAAGCTGTTTACAATTGAAGGTTTTTGTTGTCTTCTAATTTTAAAAGTTCTTCTATCTCTTATTTCTGTTTTGGGCTCCTTCATTTTTGACAGATTTGTGGAGCGCTTTTTTTGATCTACGAGAAAGCGTATTTTTGAGGCTGGTGTGTATTGGGGAAGGTGTGGCATGACCTTTACAGTCAGGGCTATGGTTCTCTCCAAGATTTCCAGAACCTGCACAGTGCCCATGTGCTCTTCAGTCCAGGCAAAATATTTTGATGCTTTTGAAAGCATCTGGCTTTTAGGCACAGAGTTGTGTAGAGCATGTTTGGGGGGGGGGAACACAACAAAACATTTTATCATGCAGGTGTTGTATGTTTGCTAACATTGAATTCTTTAATACTACGTGAAATATTTAGGATTTTTTTAATAGCTTTAAACAAACTTGCTAACTGTCTTTCTGAAACAAATTAGTAATGTTTCGGCTTTTTCCAACACAGTCCATTACTCAAACATGTTGCTAACTGTCTTTACATTAATTCATTTATACTGTAGTAATATCTACTAGTCAAGCATCTGGTTTTGATCCCCTGACATTAAGCCTCATTTATGAGACTAATAGCACGGTATTATCTCAACAATTTTTTTACTCCATTGCCTCAAACCCTGTTGTCAGTTTTGGCTTGTCTCACCAGTTCAGTGGAATCTGTATCTCTATAATTTCCCTTCTATTTGCTGGCTTCTCTATTGCTGGTTATCTAGTGCGTATTAAAATGCCCTGGAAAAGCAACTGATGTTTTAGCTATTAAAAAGACCGAATAGTTTTGTGGGTTTCTAAACTCAGTTTAGTATATGACTTCTGGGAGGTAGATGTGACACAGACTGGAATTTGATCATCTGCATTCTATGCTTCCTTGACCTTTGGTAAAATGAGGTGTCACTCAGCAGCTCTGGCCTGAAGCTGCCCCTGAGTTGATGTGTTGGCTGTAAGTTAATTAAATACTTGATGCTTCTGCTGAAATCAGCAGTAACAGCACAGTTGACACTTATTTCTCATCACTGTGGTGCACAAGGGATGGCTGTTCCTGAGCTGGTGCTCAGAACGCTGCAGGCTGAGCCACAACATTGAGTAGCTTACACACATGGCCTGCAGCTGGGCCAAAAATTCTCTTCACATCTTCAGTGGCAGACCCAGTCCTCTCAATACACGTTGCTCCACTGAGACCAAAGCCAAGAGGTCCTGTGCGTAGAGCACAGACAGTAGGGCACTCTTCAAGAGGCCCTTTTTGGGGGAATAAAGCCACCTTGTATAGATCAGTTGCTAAGCTTGCGTGGAGTCCTTACTTAGAGGATGCTGGCACTGTGTTCTCCTCCTCTGGAAAAGGCTTCAAAGTGCAGCGCTGCTACGACTTTATGGCACAGAAACTGCCAGGAGCCGTAACAGTTGGTTGGGCAATTTTTTCTTGTTCTCAGGCCATCTCATCTGCCACGAAGTACACTGCAAGACTATTGGGAAGTTGGGAATAGTCTATGGATGCAGGCAGGGCACGACAGCGTAGGTCCGTAACTTCAGTCCTGCCAGGATGCCTTGATTATTCCAGGCTAAATTATTGCCTGTATGGAGCAGTTTGGGTAAGAATCAAACAGTACCTTTTACCTGACCATAAAGAACCCCAAATTATTTTCTTGAGATATTGGAATGTACATGAGTTTGCTTATAGAATGCTCAGTCTCCACATTAACATGCTACATATGAAGAATAAATGATATGTAATTCAAGTTCAGGTAATTTGATCGATTGTACTATATTTTAACACCTTTAAAAGTTCTATTCATTCGTTCTATTTCATTGCTCTACTGAAAGCAGTCAAAAGGCAATGGATTATTTCCTGTCCACTAGTGAGGCGTGAAGAACCATTTCAGTGTCTACAGAGGGGAACAGCAGCAGCTATAAAAGGAACAATGGAGAGCTTTCAAATTTTTATCTGTGGAAAGTCAGACTAAAACTTTTATAAGCTGTTTTAAAGCTTCTATTAATGTGTATCTGTATGCTGCTTCCTCAATGCTGTGTTCTGATTTAATTCCTTGATGCAGAATTTCTCAGAGAGGTTTGATTTCTCATGTCATAGTCCATCTGATAAGCCTTCTGCGAACGCATGTTTAAAACCCAACCCTCTCCCAGAACATCCATGCAAGTACTCCTTTAAAGAACTAGCTATTCTTACATGTCAAGTCCAAGGCAGAAAGTTTGCCACAATGAGGTCAGAGCTGGAGAAAGAGTAATCTCGATCAGCTGTTCCTGTGAGCCCTGTGTCAGCAGTGAATCCCCTCAGCTCCCTCACCTTTAGGAGTTCAAGTCTCCCTTGGTTAGCCTCATATCTTGGGTTTGCAGCTGTATCTCCCTGATTTTCCAGCTGTTGACAGGTAAAGGGGTGCTGGTTCCTCTGCTCCTGTCACTGGCTTCAGGATCGTAGGAAGAAACAACAGTCTGTTATAGCAAAGACAGCAAACATTTACTCACACAACAGCACCTCTATGCAACAACTTTAACAAGGTTTTTTTCTCTAAAAACAAAAGCGCATTAAGGGCAAAAACTGATACCAAATCTCTAGACAGGCCTAATAGTTTATTTACTCACATGGTTTATCTGTTTCATCCTAGCTGTGTATTTTCTAGGCTGGGACAGGTTTCACATTATTCTGGATATGCAAGATTCAGCCATGGTTGTGAGGATTTCTTCCCCACAAATCAGAGGACTATTCATTTTTTAGGCCTGACCAATTAATATCTTCCTGTCAATCTATACAGCATATGAATAATTAATTGGAGACATTTGTTTATTGCAACGATTTCGTGAGCCAAGAGATGGTAATTATTTTCTGTAGACTAGGCTTAAAATCTGGCCCTATGGTTTCAGGCTGCTAAGGCTGAAAGTCCTGTTGATTTAGGGGTTACATGATTATCAAGAGTAGCTTCCAACAAGAAGTCAAGATTCCTTTTTTTCCTTTATTTTATGAATAAACACGTCCAATGTTGTGAAATGTTCCAGCAGAGAGAATTTTATGCAATAGCAAACTAAACCGATAAACGCATCAAACGTGACTCTCTTGCTCAGACACTTGTGTGTCATTGAGCACTTTATGGAGATATCACTTTAATACAGTGTACTGTCTCATTAGACTTGAAATCATGTTAATGAAATGATTTAAAGACTAGTCCAAGAGTTTATTTAAGAATGACCTTGAGTTTGGTTGGATTAAACAGCCTATATTTACTTCATTCAGCTCATCTAGCTTGTAGTGTGGTACAAACACTTCACTGAAGAGATAGAGCCTTACAAACAACTCTACTCCTTCCCCTTCCCTCCACCCTCCCCATTTGTAATATTAATCCTGTGTTATCATTTTGCTGAAGGTGAAGTATTTTCAGGTGCTCTTCATGCTTGTCCTTGGTGCTGAATGCAGAGTAACTTTTTTAGCATGCTAAGCAAAGCTTTCTGAAAGTCTGCCTGGAATTTGAAGGGGTAGAAATAGAAAGTATATATTTAAAAAAGTTGGTTTTCCTAGATAAGGCAATTACAGTAACGCGGATCAAGCAAAGATAACACCGGTTCTTTTGATTTATTCTAGGTAGTGGTATGTGATCAAAGAGAGAAGGGAACCTACCTAGGCAGGTTTGGGCATGAGAGTGTGTCAGTGGTTTTATCCATATGACAGCTTAATTTCTGAGCAAATGTCATATGACACTTCCAGGGAAAGAAGTGTAGGGTGTAATGAGACTACTTGTATTTATTTAAGAGTCCTATAGATATTTTTAGGAAGCATCGAAAGAACAGCTTGTCAGTCCTTCAATTTTGACAAGATATTTTTTTCATTGCTATTTTGTCTAGTTGAGTATAATAATAAGTAGATCCTGTCTTTAATCTCTATTTCACTGGCTGTTTTACAAGGCAGTTGCATATAGCCACCTCAAGCTGACCTTTGCTATCTTTTTCCTTTCTGTCAGTGGTCTTGAGAACATGGAGGATTGGGGTCAACAAGGAGAAAAACACCTAATACTGCAACTGCCCAGTATAACCTATTCATCAAAGCTGGCACTTAAGTCTTGTACCAGCACAGCAGAAGACGTTGTACCAGGAGAACTAAACAACAAATCCCCACTACATGCATTCTTATCATTTTTACTATTTACAAATACTTTAGGGGAAAAAGAGAACTGCAGTTTGCTCTGCAGATCTTCTGATGTACCCCTTGTGCCCTCGAGCTTCTGAGAAACTTCTGAGATGATTCCCAATTTCACCTTCTAACCGAGAAGGTGTTTGTACATCACGCTGTTTCTACCTGGGTTTTGTATAGCTGACCTCCACCCTTTGTGCCAGCCACCGACCCTTTTCATTGAGAACAAAGGATAACCACCTCCAATCAATACTTATCATTAGTTTTCCTGCATTAAAATTTTTTATAATCACAAGCCAGCTTGTAAATTTGAAGTCATGCTGTTAACCCTAAATGCTCTCTTTCTTAATATGGAAATTGCCAAAAGTAAAATACCTTGTTATGTATGGCTTTGGAATAGTGACTAGTCTAGAGACTAGTTTGGTTCTGTTAAGCTTTGTTAAGTTTTTCTAGGTTGGGAGGTATTTTGTTGCAGGACAGTTAAATCAAAACTGTCAGAGGTAACCAGAAAGTATCTGCTGTTGCCTCTATACGTTAAGAACATGCCAATAACTCCCAGGTGGCTTTGTAGAAAATCAGTGTCCCATAGGCTCCTCTTAAATTGCCATTGTTGCTACCTCAAAACTGGTGAAAGGTCATCTTATTAAAAGCTGAATCAACCTTTAGCCATAAACAATAGCTTCCTATTTATGGGATAAGCTTGTTTTTATAACCTTTTGTATTAAGTTTTGGTTGGCTTTTTCTGCCTGGAAGAAATGCTAGTTCCCTCAAGAATAGTTCCCTCAAAAATAGAGCTTTTCTTCTTTTCCATCCTCCAGCAGTGGAATCACCATGTCCAAGCTTGATTTGGCATCAGGAAGAAAAACTACTCCTCAGAGTCTGTGCCCAGCACTTGAAAAATAAGACTTTTAATAGTTTCAGCAAGAGAGTATTATTCATATCAACATGTAAAGGGCTTGCACAACTAAAGTATTCATCAGGGTCTAAAATCTCTCCTATTGTTCTGATGTTCCTTACATGTTCCAGTTGACTCAAGGTCTGAGCATCAATGCTAGCGAAAGCTGAGTGTAGTCAAAGAGATTTCAAGTATGAATTCCATCTCCAGCTGCTTGTACTGTCACTTCCCTTCCCCTGGCAAGAGTTTTAATGCCATAACATATGTACACCTTGCTCACCTACTCTGCCTTGAGCAAGTGAGTCTGTACGTCTGTCACTGCAGCGGTCAGTACTTGTATCGAAGCAGTTCTCATAGGAAGTGTTTTGCTGGATCTCAGAAAAATAGCATTTTATTTATCAAATTTCTTGTGGACTTGATGGTATAAGCCAAAAACATCAGAGAAAGCCCAATCAAATAAAGCCCTCCTAAAGGCTACATAGCTTCCTTGCGTGCTGCTGTAAGAAGCACAGAGTTATTAAAACTTCACTCTCTAGCAAATTACAACTTCTGCAGATACAACATGAGAAAAATGTTTACAAAAGCTCAAGAGTAATTCAGCAACCTGGCACACTGCTAAAACACTTAGTTTCAACTAAGAGAAAGTGAAAGCGTGAAGGAAAAATAATATTTATGACTTGAATATTAACATTTCTCAGAAATGTAGACAATAACCAGCATTGTATAGGTGGGTAAAGCATTATTTAAAATCAGAAACAGACTTCTGTGATGCCTATACATTCTGTGTGTTTGCTTCCCACATTAGAATATCTGACTTTTTGCATTTAAATCCCCTGTTCCATTTGGGCAAAAGAGGAAGCTGAGTTTGGCATCCAAAACAAAGGAGTTTCCTAATTTGTGTGTGGCTTTTTCACCTGCACTGGATCTTTTGACTTGAAGTATCTCCTGCCCTAACATGAAGAGCTATGTTATTGGAGAACAAACTTCGTGTAAGGTTTTTCTTCAGGTGCTTGCAATGCGTACGTGTAGGGAAATAACTCTTTTTATGTAATAATTCAATCTTTTTGGTAGAGGTAAATGCAGAGGCACCACTTGCACTCTGAATATATCAGGGATAACTATAAGCAGGGAGAGGAGGAGGATGTGGTTTTAGGGGGTTGTCTCAGAAAACCAAGGTTGGAGTTAGAAGCAGGAGCTCCTGGTCTTCATGCTGAGTTCTGAGCTCAGCCAGATCAAAAGCTTCTGTGCTTAAAAGACAAATCACTGACTGGTGCATGAGTGAGGCAACAGGGACTACCAGTAAAAGACACAGTAACATCATCTCTGCTGAGCTGAGGGGAACAAGGTGGCAGGGCTAGTGATTTACTGGACGGGGTGTCGAGGAGTCATGAGCAAGTCCTACCTTGCAAGCTGGAGACTTCTTAAACTCCTGACAAGTGAAATCTGGAGTAAAGCTGTCTATTTAGAGCTAGCGCTTTCACCTCCTTTGATACCCGTACACTGCATTAGCTTCAACAGGCATCCCCCCTGTCTGATCATTGTATTCTGAAGCAGTTACCATAGTCCTGCCTCAGCTTTTGGTGAGATAACAAAACAGGATCTCTTCCCCTTCCCATCCTGATGGAAAATACTTTTGATCACCCCAAAGGCCTGTACCTGTGCCAGCTGCCCTTTCACTTTCCTGAATGAGACTCTTGCATACGCGCAGCTTCAGAGGCAGTTCACCGAACTGTTGTATGAAGATATAAATACTATCCTCTTTCCTGTAGAAATAATTCTCCTATATTCATTTGGGGAAATTTAGGGCCTTTTTTACTTTTTTTAACAGCTTCCCTTATACTGTCTGAATCTTAAGCCCCAGAGTTCAGTTTTCCTGTTGAAGATTTCTAATAGTGAACCATCTAGGTTTTGCGTGTTGAAGGTGTGTTGCTGATGTTAAAAGCTGCTATTTTGTACTGTCTTGGTCCAATTTTCATTTATTGATCACGATGACAAGGTTTTTTTTGAATTCTTGCCCTTTAGTTGACACGTATTATTAAAAGTCAAAAAATACAGATAAAGACAGACAGGACAAAGGCACTTTAATATTTTGCGACAATCAATGCTAGATATTTGTTTTTCTACTGCCAAGCAGAAAGAACAGAAACGTACTGACTAATTTTTACCAGAAAAATTATCAGACATCCACCAGTAAACATCAGTGTAGGCCAAAGGAAAGCAAAGAGGAGGCCTTTCGGGGGATAAAGTCTGCTTAAAATGACATTGGTCTGCATTCCTCCTGGGTCATAGTAGCACGGGAAAGTCTGGTATTTTTTGAAATTGTTTGCAATTGTTTCTATTCGTGCTTTAACCTCTTTAGAGTTCTCCGACTTGCCTGGAACGTACGAGCACTGGAATAAGAAATGAAGGTGATTCATTATAACAGGCTCTCTAATACAAGGTTTGCAGTTAAATCAGATTAAGACAAGCATGCTAGTACTGACAAAAACTTCAGTGCTTTGGCTAGCATCCCTGGGGATCCTCTTGGTTTCCTTATGTCTGTAACACATTTGCCACACTTCCCTCGTTCTGCCGGTGTGGCCATGCCCCTGGTCTGCAGATTTACAGATTGGGGTAATGTTGGAAACCAATATGTGCTTTAAATACAACTGCATCTTTGAGACTGTCACTTTATTATTACAGTGCCAAGCTCAGATTCCCAACAGAACTTCCAGGCATCACCGCAGCAGAAATGGGTTAGTTGTGCAGAAATTCACAACTGGCTTGTCACTGTGCGGGAAAACCAAGTTCCTTCGCTGTGCACCTCTGATTGTAGCTAGTAGGAAAATAAGCGGAAAGCATGGCTGTTGGAGGCTTTCTACTTGTTCTCATCACACAGAACCTTTTGACCTCTAGTAATAATGCAAAGTTATTTAGTCTTGAGCAGAAATGCCATTAGATTTTGAAGCACTCCCTTTTTTTCTTATGGTTGTTCATAACATTTTCTTTTCTGCAGTATTCTTTTGTGTACATAATAATGCTTAGGTGTCTTAAGCTGGAAACTAGCCTAGGCAGGAAGGGGATGGTTCCTGACCTGAAAGCTTCTAAATGCAGACGGTGGGTAGGAAATCAACAAATCACCTCCTCTTGCAGCGAACAAGATTCTTGTTTCAATCTACAGTGGATAATTTCTGCTTTGCCACTTGATTGCATGTAGCTTTGCCTGAGACAGTCATTATAAAAATGGGCATTAGCTGGCAAAATTCTCTTCAGCTTAAGTGGTTTATGCTCTCAGGTCTTCAACTATGTGCAATTCTAATTTCTATAATTTCTTTTTGAAGATAAGCACTTGTTTGTAGTCTGAACATGTTTGTTCTGCATTCTGAAGGTGCAGAATTGCAGAACTGCCCGTTCAGTCTTGGGCATCCGAAATCTGAATTTCACTTTATGGCCCCTTAGAAAGTGTTGAGTTGGAACGAGGCCTCTAAAATGCTCATAGGTTTGGAACTGAAGTGAACCTGAGCTTTCCTGGGACAGCAATTCTGGTAGTGAGGGAGAAAGCCTGAAAATGTTGAGCTCTTTGCTGATTCTCACGTAGAAGCACTGGCACTAACAAAAGGCTAATACCTTGATTTTTCCCCTTCCTTTGTCTTTTACACACCTCTAAAGCCAAAAGAATGTTGTGCGCTCACATTTCTGTCCCACTCATGGTCTGTGCTAATCCTCTGGGGAAGAGGTTCCTAAAAAACTGACCGAGGGATCTGCTGCTGTGCTGGCCAGAAATGGATGCAGACCAAACCAAAGACAAAGGGGTTTTCTGGGCGATCATCTTCCCCAATTACTGATTTATTTCTTCTTTCTGTCTAAAATGTGCCTTGTTCCCATCAGCACCCTCATTTCCACTTTCTCTGCTTTCTTTATTCCCTGCTTCATATCACATACCCAAAATGGAAGTAAATTTGGGATTTGTGCCGTTACTTCTGACAGTTTTTAACTTCATGTCTCTCCTGCGACAACTGAACAAGCAACTGAGCAAACCACAGCTTATAAACTGTTTCTTACTGTCAGTTTTCAATGCAGAGACTTATATATTTAAAGGTTTAATTAAATTAATTAAAGTTTCATTAAAGTCCTTAACTTAATGTTCGATGTAGTGTTTAAAATGAAATCCAAAACTGTGTTTTCTGGAATAGTTTAAAACTGCCTTTGTCTAAGCACAGATACTGACATGTAAAAGATGGAACAACCCCTACTTTGTTGCTTGGTTAGAAAACAATCACCTCTTCTCCTCAAAGGCGTTAGATAGCAGCAGAGGGTGATTATTAAATCTGTGTTGCAAGTACCTTAGGATTTCTTTCGAGTGTATCTTCAGTCTGATACAGCATAACCTCTTGTCCTGAGGCCGTCAGATTGACCCACACCTGCAGGCAGGGATAAGGAAAGACATCCTCATCCGCTGAGCCTTCATTGTTGGGGCAGGGAACCTGGTCCTTGATGTTGGCTTTGAGTACCTTGCACACAGTTTCTGTTGTCCAAACACTACAAAAACAAAACAAAAAGTATTGCTTTGCAATACAATATATAATACAATACCATGTTAGCGGCGTTTGTTCTGAGTGGCGTGCAGGAGATGCATCCGTGTGTGCCAGCCATGCTCTGTGCTGTGAGTGGAGGTCATGGCTGCTCAGTTGTGCGCAGAGTTTTCTTTTATTAGTGATAACAGCGAGCTTTTACTTACAGAAGTACACTTTGGCAAAAAAAAAATAGTGAAGTCTCACTCTAGTTCTTAAACTGAGCTTTTTACATGCAAATGTCTCTTGTAATGCAATCAGGAGGCTGGGGAAAAAAAAAAGTAAATTGTCCTGTATTACAGAGAATGTTTTTCAAACATTTTTAAGTTTAGGGGTGCTCTTAGCAAGAAGAATGAGGTGGATGTATTTGCTTTTTTTTCATAAAAATCTTCAAGCATCAAAAACCGCGCTGCACACTCGGTATTGTTACTTCAGGTTTTTGCAAGTTGATTTTGTGTATGGAGGCAGAACTAGCAAAATGAAATAAAAATGTAATAGTAACTTCTTCAGCATTCATCGTATTCTACAGCATTTGCTGTGGTAGGCAGGGCTGTTGCAGGGCTTGTTTCTCATGATGGTTCATTCGGAAGTAAGATACAGATTTTTGAAAAATTTCACTATGACACCTGCTGCTCAAACTTTTACTAGGAAAACATGTAAAAACCAATCATGCTTATTAAAGATTATAATTGCATAAATAAAGGAAGCAAGCTTTTCCACGTGCAGGAGAGTGTGGTGTTTTCAATAACACTATAAATGTTTTAGTTCGGTCTGTTCTCACTTCAGCCCTGAAGGTGAACATACCCTCTTTCTTGTGCTTACCTGTAAATGCCTGATGACTTTATTGCTCACTTTTTTCTTTCTCTGTTCTTCTGTCTTAAATTTTTGTGAGTTCTTCAAGAACATATTGTTTGTTTATTGTACAATATACTAACATATACTTTGACACCGCTTTAATAATTGTATTTGATACTGACAGGAAAAAGAAATAGCTTTATATTCATAAACAAATGGCTGTTCTTACCTTTTAGTGTAGAATGGCACAATGGTGATCCCAATAAAAAAGTACATCATCATGGAGCACGCAACCATTCCCAGTCCCAGGCACAGGGCTCTTGTCTCCCCTCGCTTCTGTGCGGTCACTAACTTTTTTCCCAACATGATTTAGAAGTGCAAAATCTGAACAACTCTTTCTGGTATAAAATATAGAAAGAAGAGGGAAGATGTGATTAGGATTGTCTACAAGTATTGCAGATGTGTAACAACTTTCTGAAATGCAATGGGAGGAACGCTCCTATTTTTGCAAAAACTAATTTTTTTTGTAAGCTACTGTGGTTTTTTTATCAGTAGATTCCTTTTTATTTTAGTTTCTGATATTTACCAAATAGAAATTTTAAAAGTGTGTGTTTAGGGGCACTAGGGAATGGGGTAGGAAAACCAGATGACTTTTTGGGAGAGTTCTGTTAACAGCTCAGTTGTCCCCTGTCTTAATTTGGGCAATTTTCCATTGCTGCTTCTCTGAGTAAGAGATAGTGTTTTGTGTGTTGTTAAAGGCTACATGAAGGGGAAAATCTTCCCACAGTAGAATCATTTTCACATTATGTCTTTTCTTCTGGATTAGTCTGAAATGTAGTTGTCTTATTCCAAAAGATATGTTTTGTATTTTCATGAAAACATGGTGCAAGCCATAGTTATAGCAAATGACAGGTCTGGCAAGATTAGTGTGGGCTTCTTGGGAGAAGAGAAGAGAGCAGAGCAGCAGGAGAAAGGGAGAATATGTTATATACGTGCCAAAATAAATTTCAGTCCTGTTCTCATACAACGGAACACAGCTTCACGCAGGAGCTGGTGCATTTTCATGATGTCCGCTTCAGGTGCGTGCAACTCTACAGTGGTCATCTTTACTGGTCTGCTCCAAGATGAACCTTACCTGCTTACTGGCATTTGTGTTTAATGCAGAGTGTGAGCAAATGCCCTGAAATAAGGCTATATTGTGTTTTTCTTGGATTACGGGGCTATAAATAGAACATGTGGCATTAAGGGCTGTCAGTGTGCCTCATGTTGTGCCTGCATACTTGTGTAGAGCTGTGCACAGGGGCACGTGCACCCTGCAAGGGAGCTTGGATGAATGTGAGTAGTGACTATTCCTTGGAAACTTTTATCTGTCCTTTTAGTTCTGCGGAGAGAAAATAGAAATAGCATTTTCAAAAAGCAAAGACTTCTGAAATATTTATTGGAACAAGGTAAAACACAGAACCATAAGACCAACTGATATTAAAGTGACTCTCCTTTACCGATTTGTGCAGCTTGGCCAGAGGGGAAATGCGGTCAAGGAGCATCATCAGTCCTGGAACATGGGCCCTGAGACTATGGGGTACCTGAGTGGCAGTTCCTTATACACAGTGGGAAGCTAATGATAGACAAGGGAAAACCTGCATTAGTAGCAAGAACTTCTCATATATACTAACCTGGTTAGTCTTGTATTAGTTCTGTGGGAAAATGAAGAAGTAAAGACTGGTACTGCTACCACGAATTGGGGACAAATTCTGGTGGCCTCATGCTGTTTGTATCTTGAGTTTTAGAGGAACCATATTGCTTACACAGCTCCCCCAGTTACATTCAGGAGTAGTGGGGTAATCAGACCCCTTCTTACATGGGATACTGGAGCTGTGGGACTGTTAACCAAAGAATTAATAAGAAATATAATTCTCCTATCAGTCTGCTTGGGCGTCAGCCACATAATGCAGCAGAAGTACCTGTAAGCTCTTCCTATCTAAATCATCTTCACCTGCCTCTAAGACAGATAAGAAATTTGCACGTGTAAATTGGAGGTTTTCACAAGCGGCCGAGAGGCTTCCCCAGCATTATGTTTGGCGTTGTTCCCCATCCTGATAGAAGATGGGCTGCCTGCCCCTGGTCCTCAGCATGGGCTGCTAGGTGATCCTGTTTGCTTCTGCTCCCCCAGTTCAGATGTCTGCTCTGCCCCAACCAGAATAAGGACGTGTAAATTATGCAGAGAATGTTAACAAGGAAGATTCATCTAAAAATATCTCACTGAGTGCTTCTATAAACATAAAAAATAATCGGCTACGTCTTCAGGAAGCATAAATCAGAGGTGTTCATGTCACTCTTGTGTTGCTGTACCAGATTAGCTGTAAATACGGTCCCTAAAACTGAAATACATACTTCCTAATGCATTTTCTTATGCTTGAAAATTTAGATGATCAGAAAAATCTGTAACACTATTTCATGTATGTGCAGAGTAATTTAAGAGAAAACCCAAGGCAGTGAAAGAAATACCACATGCAATTCTTTTTTTTTCCTTCTGTGTATAAATATCCTTATGTTCTTGTGCTGACATCCCTGCAATTTCTGTATCTAAAGACAAAGCAGGGCTGTGTGTATATGGAATTTTCCCATTGCTTAAAAGGTTCCATTTTCTTCAGATTAAAAACCCTTCTATTCTGTCTTTTAGCTCTGTCAATGTGTATTAAGAGGAATGTTGAAAGAGCTAATTAAGTGTTTCCTCTGACAAAATCATAACATCTTTGAAAGCTGAAGTACTGCAGAGGGTGTGATTGACCCAGGAAGTCTCTGAGCAGTTTTGAACTGGAGGATGTTGAAGTGCATGATGTGGATTTTAGTCTGGCCTTCATGAACAAATCTAAATGTATCTCTTGCACTGAGGATTGTGGAGTGCCTCCATAATTATTAGGAAAAATATAAGCTTCAAATCTTTTCATAACGTTCCCTCTCCCTAATCTTCTTCTTCAGTCTAGTTAAATTATACAGTGCATTAGCTGTGCAATTTGAATGCATAATCACTACCTTGGCAGCTGCCAGTGATAATCCCAGGGATGCCATCTGCTCCCATTTGGAAGAGAGTCTCCTGTTTTGATTAGTAGACACGTTTGATACTCGACAGGAAGTTTCTGCCTCCTCCTCTGCATCTCTTGAGGAGTTCCCAGTGCTGTGACCTCCATGAGTTTGGAGAGGACTTCTCTTTCAAGTTACTCCAGGCTGCTCTTAACTTGGCTCTGGCAGTGTTGGTGGCATTCATGAATTCATCTCGCTCGCTTGCAGAAGAAAGAGTGCTAAACTCTTCTCCCAAATTGAAGTTGGGTATAAATATTAACAGTGAGCTAGGCATTTTTTTGAGCTGGTTTATCCTATACCATATGGTGCATTTCCAGTGAGCATGTATGTATTGCTGTCAGATAAGCAGCATCCAGTGCTAATACTACATCATACCAAGAAATGTGACAAAAATAATCTGCATTTCTAAGGTGATAAGGACTCTTTAAACAGATCTGGATCCTTTGGCTTCTACTGCCTCTGGATAAAACAGCCATTTGCTTTCTCCTGTCAAGTGCCAACTTCATAGTCACCTTGATTTAGACTCAAAACACTTTCTGTGGACAACATAGCTTGCTGGCTTGGCTGGGTGTGTAAGAGGAGCATAGTATTCATTGCCAGTCTATTGGCCAGGTACTTAGTGTAGGAACCAGAAGGCAATTTTAAGTTTTAGATTCATAAATCTGAGCTCTCTACTGGTTATGTTACTGTGGCAGAGCTGCACAGCACATGTATTTACTAATATCTCGGAGCAGAATTAGTTTGATCACTCACAGTTGACAACCTGTTTCCATGAGTGTTTTAACACTGTTAAGATTTTTCTTCCTGTTTCCCTACTGTCCCACCACTTCCACCCTGGACAACAGGTCTGAAGTCAAAACTTCATTTGCGTTGGCACTTGCTCCCATCTCCCTGCCCTCCGTTTTCCTCTCTGGCATAGATATGCATTTCTTGCTGGAAACAGGTCTGCCTTTGCCAGGAGTGCTGGGCCCAGGCAAAACCAGTTCTGTTCATTGCAAATTGTACATTGCATTAGTTAAAAAGCATTCTGTGCATCTGGGATCACAAATCCTGCGTGTGTTACAGAATAAGGTCGTGTTGAACCTCAATGGAAATGAGCACAGAGAAGACGACTATGCCACGTACTCCTGCAGCTCTCTTGGAAACCTAAAGCAGCAATACTTTGCCTGTGTGACATGATACAACTACATTTATTTTATGAAATATGCTGAATCATATTGCTTTGTTGATGAACTGTTTATCTGTTATGACACTAGAGTGAGTTTAAGAAGTTAGCTTTTTAGTTTAAAAGTCTATGCAGTTGTTTAAAAGCAATTCTGTTAGCTTTTAAACCTGATAGTTCTGAAGAAACAAAGAGAAAAGTTAGTGGCTCGGTTCAGACATTGTGAAATCTTTCTGGAGTGCTGCTTTTCAATGTGATGCAGTACAGGGCTGCACAGAATGAATCAATTTAAGAGTAGATTTCAGGAAAGCCTGAAAGAATTCAAGTGCCTCGTTCCTCTCTAACTTAGGGGTGGACAAGCACAGACTCTACAGGAATGCTGAACACCCAAAGCCATGAAAATCCTGAGAGTCAAATTATGTTTACTGTTCAAATGAATAAAAGCTGTGGTCTCGTGTGTACTGCAGACTCATAATTTGTTAATATATTACTGTTACCTTTGCTAATAATTATAAAGATTTTTCAGATTGCATCCAGTTACAAAAAACAAACAACAGTTTAGCCCACATGCTGCAGGGAAGTTACCTGGGCTGTCCTCCATAGTCCTACAGATCTAGAAAAATTGTTGTTTCCAAAACCACTATACTTTTTAAAACCCAAAGCTGTTGCATGCTCCCGAGGAAAAGTGGTTGCTTAAAAATATACTTACTGTTTTTGCTGAAATGCTTCTTTCTCTGATGAAAGAAACCTTCTGTTACATGACACACTGGGGATAGTAGTGAAACTTACAGCTAAAGTATTTTTATTGTTTTTTCTTTTCCCTTTCCTGTACTTCTCTGGGTTTGCTTTGCTGTGGCTGAACTCCTAACTTCCTCTATTACAAAGTTTTCTGTAACCATAAATGGTAAGGTATGAAAGAGCACTGTCCTTTTTGAGATTAATTGCTGAAAACCAGGAAGCCACAATACTAAAACCAACTCCAGCTGAAGAGATTGAGTTTTCTCATGTCCTAGGGCTTCTTTACCACATACCCCTGTGGAACTGTCTTAAGCTATGGTCCTACTCCTTTTGTACAGCTTTTTAGTTTAGAAAACCGATGGGTCTTTTGAGTAAGATACAAGGAAATTATTAGATCAATGACCAGTGCTACTGATTCTTAATTCTGAATACCTAAGCTATTAATAGCCATGTGAAAATACTTGATTGCCACAAGTTTTGGTCAGTTTGGATGCAACAGGTGTTAAAATTTTGACTGTACATCAGAGCCATATAAAGAACAAAAATACCCATATATATTAGTGTCCAGTATGTTCCTCTAGCCAAAAAGCCAAGTCTGCTTCTGGGATATATAAGCACATGACTCCTAGCACAGAGCTTCAGAGAAGAGCTAAAGTAATATTATTTAATTATTTCTTTTTTTTGAGAAAAGTAAACTCTTTTATTGAGAGACTAAAGGAACTGAAATTAGTTAATCCAGTAATAACATTGAGAGTGTTTTGGGCACTGTAAACAAGTGCAGGATTCCCTCCACCCTGCTTTAAGTATCTAAGAATTAGCTGTTTTGGCTTAAGCTGATCTTCTGGGCTTGCTTTTGGTAAAAGATTTGAAGCTGACATATTCAGAGACTTCATGCTGTCTCAGGAGAACAGATGAATCTCTCCCAAAAGGACCTTTTCTATTATTATTGATGCAGAAGAGAGCACACAAAGCTAACTTGGATTTAAATAACTGTCTGTTAGACACTTAAAGACAAGTGAGATGAAGCCTCCTACTGTCATCTAGATCAGAAAGATTTATGATTGTGGTCATTTTTTAATATTTGACAAGTGATGCAGCGAAAGTTAAAGAATGACATTTGAAGGTTGGGAAAAGAGCCTGAAAAACAAACAGAGCTTTATGAACAACACCTATTCCCAGATAGAACGTGCTCTGATAGAGTGGAATTTTCTCTCAGTTTTCGATACTTAGAGAATAAGTCTGGCTATTTTGAAGATGCAGAGCTCTGGCTCAAGCAAAAGTCATGGTTTTAATGAGGAATTTATTAAAAGTAGTTTCTGGGGCTGTGTGATTCAGGAGGCAGGATAGAAAATAAGGTTCTGACTGAAATTCATGAATATTCAAGTCTGACTGCCTTTTCTACCTGCTTGCTTTGCCCCCAATGGCTAATACACACAGATCAATTTTTAACTGCTACACTAAGGAGTTCTACTGTAAAATTAACACAAGATTCCACAGGCACTGAGAAACTGCATTTTTCAAGTTTCTCGGTGTCCTGAAGGAGGTGTTGGTGGAGTGCTTTGGCTCAGTTTGAGGTGCCCTGGTGATTTATTTGTCTAAACAGAACCTGTGCTCCGAGCCTGGTGCTACCCATTACCTTTTGCTTGATTCTTTTCCTTTTCCATACACTATTGACAAGCAAGTCCGGGTTGCCACTGGCTCTCGGAGAACTAACCCAGTAAAATAACAGGGGTGTGCTAAAGGGAGGTGCTGTGTTGGCATCCACCTCTAACCTTGGGATATTTCAGCGTGCTGCTGACCTGTGTGGAGTGACGTGGATGCATGAGAACTGTGCCAAGGGCAAGCCCGATGTTTGTTCTGTTAGAATCTGTAATTCTCTATTACAGTCTAAAGTAACCTCTGTCTTACTAAAATTGTATAGAATATTGGTGCTTTGTTTTTTGTTTTTCCAATTTGAGGAGAGGCAGATAAAAGGGAACAATCTGGTGACTGAAATCACCACGTGCTTTTGCCTTGGTGCTCCTTGCAGGAGCTGCAGTGCTGGTTCCTCCTCTCACCTTGATCCTGGCTGTCACGGTGAGACCCTGTGAACCCACTCACCTGCTTGTTCAAGGCAGGATTTCACTTGTTTTATGCCAGTGTATTAAACCCTTTGGCTGAGGCCTCAATAAATTAAATTTGGGTGGTTATTTGCCATGATTCTTTAAAAAAATGAGCGATGCTTCAACGTGGAAAAAACTGCCATGTCTGTAAGTTAGTGAAGTATCTACCCTTACAGTTATCAGTCTTCAGAACTGCAAGAAGCTATCAAGCAAATTAAAGAGAATTAAGATAAATATGTCTGAGGAGTTACTTTCTCTGGAAACGCCAGTGGAAGAAAAATCATGGGAGAGAAGGCGTGTGACTGAAAGAGAAATGGTGTAAACACTAGGAGACAAGGATTGTAGCTCTATTTTGTAAATAAAACCATGAAGGGCCTGTAAACACTACAGCAGTGGCAGGGGAAGTGTTTCTGATGTTTATTTGCTGGACTGCTCTGTAAGAGGTACTCTGACTGTCCTTTGTGCACCATCTGTATCAAAGAATGTTTTGCTCCAGATCCCTTTGGTTTCTGCTAGAGCCAGCTCATTGGGTGTCTGTTAGTTCCGAGAATTCTTAACCATTCCAAGGAAGACTTTGCTGTGATTCTGAAGCTTCAAGGAAGCTCGAGTCTAGTTTGACCCCACGTGCTACTGAACAGCTTGTTGCTGGGACATCATATGAATTAACCTTACTTTGTGTCTGCAGGTGACCTGTTCCACATTAGGCTGTCCTGTGTAACGAGTGGGTCTCGCTGGAAGTACTGGTCGGGTAATATAAACAGTGTCTGGAAGCAAGCAGAAGGGATGTGAATTTGAAACTGAACTCCCTTTTGGCTTGAATGTAAAGAGCAGTTCAGGAGTTAAAAAAGGAGGGGTTGGGGGTGGGGTGGGGTGTGTTTTCACATTAGGATATAAGAAAAACTTAATGGTTTTTGAGACAGAGCCAGTCTAATAAGTATTGCCATTTTATTTTCAGGATTTTCTAGTGCTTCTAGATAATCAGTGAACTGTGAAATAAGAACAGTCGTTTGGATCTTTAGAGAGCACCACAAAGTTATTAGCTCCCCCCTCCTAATTGAAACATATTCATAGTGCGGAACATTGTCATTTTTAGTGGGCATCATAAAGAGAAGCTGCGGCTCTCGAACAAGGAACAGTCACATATTTAAAATTATGTGAGTTAGAAGGAGGAGGATGTCTTAAGTGTTGGCATGTCTAAATCCAGCACAGGCAAACTTTAGGACTCAGCTGCTTCCTGTTAAGTAACTAAATTAACCAACTGTTTGCTGGACATGCTGATAACTCACCAGTTTTGTGAGGGCTGAGGGAGTCCTCAAAACTTGTCACACAGCTATGGAAGCAGGGATTTTTAATCATTTGTTTGGCCTCCCTGTGATGTGTTGTACCTGTAGCAAAGCCTGAAGCTACTGAGAACTCTCTCACTACTGTGTCTTGAAACTGAAGTTTCCTCATCTCTAGAGGATGGTTACTGTTTGCTGCCTCCAGCTCTCTGTGGGTACATACTGACTGATTTCAGAGAACAAAGGCATGGTTTGCAATTAGAGAATAATAAGGGCATATGCTCTTTTCTCAGTTCAGACCTTGTACGTGTAATCAAGTCTTAATAATGTTATTGCAGATAGAAGAGCCCTCAATATTATAAAAAAAAATAACAAAACCAAAAAAAGACCAAACAGCACAAAAAAAAAATCAAAACTAGCTAACCAAAATGAATTCACATCACATTGTACAGAACTTTCAATTGTGAATTGAAGTATTTTCCAAAGGAAGGCCATTGTTGTTTGTCCATGCTTTATTAGATGGGCACAAGGAGCTAAGTGCCTTTACTTGACAAGGGAGAGGCAATCAGATGACTGCGTTTGCTGAGTTTCCGCACCATGCTCTGTCCAGTTTGAGCAAGGAGACCATGGCCTCTTCCACCTTATTCCTTTTTCCTGTCACAGTGACTCGTGCTGTCTCACTGTTAGATGCTGAGCAATATTGACAGTAGCAAGCAAACCTGAATAACAAATTTTCATTGTAGTCAGGAGTTGACGTTGTCTGCTTTTGTCTGAACCTGTGTCTCAGGCACATAATGCATGCCACGTTCCACCTGACGCTGGTGGGAGTTTCATATGAAACGTGAGTAGTACTTGATTTCAGGTAAAGAGAAGTTGCTAGGAACAGAGATACACGTTCAGCTTCTCACATTCAGGTTAAGAACAGCACAGAGCAAATACAAAGCCTTTCCTGAACTTGTAAACTTGGTGCAGCAACTGTCTGATACAATGAAGTGTGAAATATAGTCTAGAGGTACCCTATGCCCATGCTGGGAGGCACAGGCATTGCTAAATCATCAGGGCAAATGCTTATCCAAGATAGGACGGAGGGCTGACCCTGGTAGTGTTGATGCCAACGGTCTCTGTTGTCGCCTGGGGAGTTGATTTCTGCAGTGAAATGGGTACACTCCACTTTCTGAACCTTGGCTGTTCAGTGTTTGTACTGGATTGGAAAGAAGGGCTTTCAACTCCTCATCTATAGAATGGGAACAGTATTTCCTTTCTTGTTATCCTAAGGCCAAATAAAGTTAATGAAATGTAATTTCCTAGTGGAAGGCACCCAGTGTATCAGCTGAGTATAACTCATGTATGTAGACTGGCCGGTGAAAGCCCCCGGATTGGATAGTTTGCCAAACTGACAAAATGCAGGCAGAAAAGAGGAGAGATGTAAAGAAGCTTTCACAAAATAAGATATTTAGATATGACAGTCTGGTTATAGAGACTCATACAGAAAGGATAAAAACTTTTTTCTTTACTGGCTTGAGAGAGAACGTCTGTATTTTAGGGGCCTGGATATTGCTAACTTGTGTACAAGGCATATACCACAGGTATTATTTTATTCTTGCTTATCTGATAGTAGTTTAAAGTCAGGGCGGTTGGTATGGTTCACGTGAATGGTCTGTTGAAATCCCCCAGTTGGAGAAGCCTGTTGCTGCCTACTGTGATCCCTGACGCCATTGCTCCCTTTGCTGGCAGCTCTGCTCCCTGACGTGCTGCTGCCGTTACCTTGAGTGAGGTGCTTCCCATGTCTTTGTCCGTGCCCACTCATGGACACCCCTTACTGCTGTCACATCTTTCCTGCTGTCCTGTTTTGGGAAAGGGGGATTGAGAGGGGACGTGCTAACCCTCAGCTTCTTACGCTCCCAAAATACAAGATACTGTTAGGAGTATCAGTCTTCTGCAGAGATTTATGAAGCTTCCAGGAAAGAGATAAAAAACGTAGTGGTGGAAAGGGCGATGTTCCTTCTTTCTCCGGAATTAAATTTCTTAAAGGCAGGATGAAAACAAATACAATCAAATGGAAATATATTATGAAATGCCCTTTATTTTTATTCCACACCTGTTCTATATAGAAGTGTTTGTGATTTGTTTGTTTCTTTTGCCCAAAGTCAGATTGATAAAAGGAATTAAAGTAAATCCTCTTTTCCTTAACATTATTCTTCTGTTGCAGAAAGTTACTGTAAATGAGGTTGTCGTCTATAAATAATAGCATTGATCTTGTGTTCCCTGAAGCAGTTAAATTTCCTCTTGCAGTGCAGTTCCAATATTCAGGCATTTTATGTGCTTTACTATACACTTTCCATGAAGGTAACGTGATTACTTTGAACTCTTCCTTTACCTGGGGAATTTTAATCCATTTCCAAGTACCATTGCCCCAAGAAGTTAATGGCAAATGTGTTTTAGGCTTATGGAGCAATTTCCATTGTGATTAAAAACTCAAATGAGCCATTGGTAGGAGAGAGAGCATTCATTTCGCCTGTGCCAGGGAGGTCATCACACAGGCTACTACTACAACAACCTGGTGCTGGACTTCTCCAGGATTTGTGGCAGATCCCAGCTGAAGAGGAGCTGACATACGTGGCAGATCAGGGAACAGGGTTGGGGATTTGTATTTTGGCAGATTTGAAGTACCTCTGCTCTGTGTTGATGTAGAGAAACAAAAGCCTCAGCTGCTCTGTGTCTGTAGAATGGGAGGGGAGCGCTGGAGGGAGATGAGTGGCAGGAATTTGTTGGAGAAAATTGCTGGGAAATGGTCTTTTTCACACATCAGAAGCCTAACTTCTTATCCTGACAGAATAGAGGCAGAAATAGAGGTAATCTTCAGACTTCTCCACCTTTTCCAACTAGTCATGCTTTTGTGTTGGCAGCATTTTTAATTTGTAATCTTGGTCTTTGTGCTTCCAGTACAATTTTTTGCTTGCTTTCTTTAATGATAAGTGAAGATTGAACTACCAGGACAAGGCTTGGACACCAGGCAGGATGAGCCATTCTTCAGGGCAGGCAAAGATGAAAGGTTACATGATGCTCGGTCATTTCAGTATCGATTCTGCCCCCGGTTTTACCGCAGGGCTCTCTTCTTTTGGTGCAGCACCTGACTGGAACTGTGAGGTCCCAGCTGCCAGAGACTGTGCTGAAGCAAATGGTACTTGTGCCGCATGGATGTGTTTTTGTCTCAGAGAAAGGAGAAAAAGAGCTGATGGAAATACTCTACCACAGAGAGCAAAAAGGAGTTCTGTATGCAAATTTAAGTTTCTCAAAGAGAAAAGGGGAAGGAACAAGGTGCAAAAGCAATTTTGGCCACTAAGAAGACATATATCCCATTGAGACTAAATATATAGGCTATATTTACACACAGACAATTTTTGTCTTGCGTTGTTCTCCCGACCAGGAAGGTTTGAGAGTATACCTGAGTAGACTTGATTTAGCTTCCCTAGCTTCATTTCCACTGCATTGGCTTCCTTTTCACTAATAAAAATGTGCTTCAATGTGTCAGTTCTTTCTCCTCTCAAGGATTATATGTAATTGTAGAGAAAATCAATTGAAATGTGATTTAGATTTGCCAGCCATCTCGGGCTGAGTTGTCAGTCTTCAAAGACGTGAATAAAATGTGGGCTGTTAGAGGAAATAGCACTGAGTGCAGATGCTCATATGGTTCGTAGCCTCATTTTACAGACAGCTTTTCATAATGCAGAGGACTAAGAGAAGGAAGATCTTTGTAGCCAAGTAGAGTCCCCTGGAGAGTGAAATGTTTCTGTTGCACTTGAAAATGAGTACCTGGAGAATTGTATCCCAATAATGTGTTTTGCTTGCAGAAGAGGGGAGTTTACACTAAAGTTATTTTTCTTATCCTTCCCATCACCTTTTGTATCTTATGGTACTGTAATTAGAGAACAGTAAATAACAGTATTGCTAAAACACTTTCAGTTCTGATTGTCTCAATCAGAGAAGATACTGAAACAAACATTTTAGTGTGGTTCTGTAAACTTTGTGCTACAGAGTATGGAACAAATTATGCCTCCCAGCATTCCCAGGGGAGCTTTTTTTTTGTGATATCAAAGAATTGGAGATGTCTTGGAGAAGAGACTAGAAATCTGGTATCCCAACCTCAAGTCAGTGACCCTATCTCAGAATATGGATACTTTTCTCAGAGAGATTCTCTCCTGCCCTCCATGGATTTATTTGTGTGTGAAGTAGAAAAACTCCAGCATGAATGAGAAATTGAGAGATGCTTGTCTGTAAAAGTGAATAGGAGGATGTGTGTGGACCTGCTAGACAAAACTGCAAGACCTCTGCCAAAACCTGGCTTTGAATTAAGAAATTGGGAAGATTTTCTACTGGGCCTTAAGAAATAAATCCAAATCAAACATATTAGTTCTGCCTCCAAATATCAACTGTTTGTACATGACTATTCTCAACACAGTTTATTTTAAGAAAGCTTATGAAAATATAAACATTTTATGTTACATTTTTACTGGTCTCAACACAGTTTGCATCCAAAACGAACTTCTAAACGTCAGCTCTTTGTTAGCGAGCTTCATTAAGGCCGCTGTGCACTTTAAAAGGAACTTCTGAGACACTTTACAGGCTTTGGAAACCTCCTGATGAAATGCTAGGGCTCGCTACTTCAGGGCAGAAACAGTGGCAATGTTTAATCTTTGTTATCTCTCTTTGTACTTGCTCAGCAGTTCTGTGCTCCCCCAGGATTTCTTTGTTCTTAGCAAAATTGTTTTATCCCCCCTCAAGTTTTTTCATTCTGTTGCTCTTCTCATTCAATTTCTAGGTGAATAAGCTTTTTTTTTTCCCCCCCTCAGGTTAAAAGAAAGGAAAGGTGAAAACTGCTTCTTGAACTTTGAATGAGTGTGATCTGTTATGAAAAGCTGCAGTGTTCATGGGGATAGTGTCTTGAAATATGGTTTCTCTGCAGTAGCAGGCTTTGAACTGAGCTTGGATTGTAGAATTTTATTTTTTTTTTTTTGGCGTGGAGGGATGGAAGTGCTTCCCAAAATTCTTACAGATTGCCGGTACTGACATGGTAGGTGCAGGGAGTGTGATAAGTTCCCTGTATATGATTTGGGGGTTTTGTTATGTACTAAAAAGCTGTGTGTACAAGGTGCCCTTTTATATAAAATGTTTCATGTCTTGCATTTGAATTCACAAGATCAGATGCCTACAGAGGTAATATGCCAGGATAACAGCTGCACATGGGAACATCTCCATACTTTCTTCATTAAACCAGTTTGGAAATAACTATGCACATGCCAGCCAAAAGCTCTTCAAAATCTGCAGAAATTGGCAGGTGTCTGTCTGTAGGAATAGGCAAGAGAATTGACTGGGATTTTTTTTGCAGGGTTTGGAAACTTATTGTAGGAATTCAGAGCCAAGTTCAGACCATCAAAATGATCCATAAATGATTATAATGGAGACTAAGACAAAGGGACAATTACAACTTGAATATTGTGTGCCTGTGATCCAGAACATGCAGCACATTTCTGCCTGTTATTCATCTGACAAGATCTCTGTGATGCTCAAATTAAAAAAAAATGGCAGGAATTTCTCATCAGATGCCCTGCTGATTTCTTTCACAGGCCAAAAAGCAAATGCATCCAAACTTAAAAATCTGAACTCTGGCTGTGCTTATTGGATCGGTGCTAGAGAGCTAACTGAGCACGTGCCAAGAGTTGATGATGACACAATATCCAGCTGCTCTAACATATTGCCTCATTTGCCTGCATTATGTTACCCCAAGATGTATTCTAAGCCCCTTCCCATTGCCTTATGCTCTGCTTGCAGCAGGGGTGCTGAGACAATATTGTGTACCCTCAGCAGGTGCTCTGAAAAAAGGACTGTTTTCTAATTCCTCCTCTTTTCCCTTTTTACATGCAGAAAGGCTCTTTAAAGAGTTGTCAAGCAGGCTTCCTGTAGATAACTAACTGCTTCAGTGTTGAGTTCAATGAGATTTGGCTTGTGTGTGCAAAATAAGGTCTAAACTTTTTGTTGGGCAAAACAGGCAGAGTGCTTCGTGCTAAATATTCTGATTTCCTTTAGTCCTCTTCGTTGCTTTCAACATTACAAACTTCAGGATAGCTCCAGAATCACACTGAGTCTGTTGGACTTGCTTCTGAGGCTGAAATCAGCCTCCTAGGTCCCTCAAACAAGAGCTTTCCCGAACTTCGTACCATCTCAGGGACCGTGACTTTGCCTTTCGTTGTTGCGTTTCCGTTTCTAGTCAGAGTTCTGGATTTCTCGATATACTTCATGGTCCACAGAGCTCAGTAATGCAACATTTCTAATGACTTCAGACTGCTTTCATCTTGCTGCAATTCTTCAGAACAGTCCTTTTTTAAAAGAGGGAAGGGGGAGGAGGGGGAAAGATTGACACTTTTCTTAGTGACAGCAGTCAATAGACCAAAATAAATTGTCTTGTGCTGTTTCTCTTGAAAGTAACTTACATGGAAAATAACCTGAGGTCTTTAGCATCTTCTCTTTTAAATAGCATCCTAGTGGGATGCTTGGAAACACCAGAAACAGGCTTACAAGAGGAAGAATAGCTTTTGGGGTTTGGTGTGGACTACAAACGTTTTGAGAATTTTTCGAAGTAATTTCCTGGATCCCTTGCCTTTTATAGACAGAAGTTACCAGCATGGGAAAGGCTCTCATATTTAACATAGTAGTTCAACAAAATAATACATGTGGTCAAGGTCTAGAGGAAGAGATGCCTCCGAGGCAGGATGGAGATAGAGTGTCGATGTGCACTATGCCTACCGTGCAACAGTCTTCAGTAGAGAGTTTGCAAGTAAATGTGCTGTGACATCTTTCTTTAAGAGCAAACATACTTAAACCTGAAGAGAGTTCATCTGCAGCCTACTGACCCTAGTGGGGAAGGCTCATTTCTCCAATGAAATAAAGCATATGTGGGTACCGCTCCATTTACATCTTTTCTGTGATGGCACCAGACTTCAAACTGGGGAAAACAGTTTCTTTCTTCTTCTGCTAGCAGTCATCTTTTTTGACCTTTTTTTAATGCTTGAATACTTGCCCTGCTTAACCTGACTGTTATGGCTTGCAGCTATATGGCAACCGGAACGGCAGAGATGCAAGTATTTTTCTGTTAGGTCATTAAGGCCTCTATCTGTTCTGCAGAAAGAACAGAAAGATGACCAAAGGAGAAGGAAAAATGGGAGAGAAAAGACATTATGAGAAGGGTTTACTTGAAGAGGGAAATAGAGGATGATAAGAAAGATCAGAAAAATCAGCTTCCTTTTTCGTGCCTGTGACAGTTGTGGAGCTCAGTAATCGTGACTCTGTGGGGATGATATCCGGCTAGGAAGATTAGTAACAGGAATCAAAATCTGTCATAAGACATTGCCGAAAGCTGATGTTTCCATAAGTACGTGTTCAGGCTGAGCTTCTCTTATCTCTACGCCTGTGAATAGCTTTTGGAAACGAGAGCTTTTTTTGATTTTTATTACTCAATATACTGCAAAGAGATAGATAAGAAGCTGAAATACTTTAAAACTTCTTTGTCATCCATCACTCCATCTGCTTCAGAGCTTAGCACACATCCTTCACCCTTCTCAGCTGTACTGTAAAGCTGAACTTTATGGGATGTGTCTGGTCTCTCATATTTCTTTGGAATGAAGAACAGTGAGAATTCAGGAATTTTCTTCATATGCAGAACTCTTTAAATTGTGCTTCTCTCTTTAACAATTTCAATTGCAAGGCAAACTGCCTGCTATGTACCTTGGGGGAAAGGCTTTCTATTAAAATATAGTCTATGTAACAGCAGGACATGCATTGGGATGGACAGGTACCGTTACCTGAGCTGAAAAAGGGAACTTGATTTTGAGGGTTACTTGTGGGTAAACTGGAGATCGCATCTTTGCCCACAGTTCAGTGGAACTGGTTGGTTGTACAGGTGGCTGATCATAACTGATGGTTAGATTTACACACTATTACTAAAGATGTTTTATTACTAAAGATGTTTACACATTCTTTACCAAAGGTGTTTTATTCTTGAGAAAATAGTTAAGCTAAATACGGGGAAAGCACTTTCAAAACCTGTTTAGGGCAGAGACCTGAGTTTTGGGAGTACTGTGGGTTTATTTTTTATCATTACTATTACTATTATTGCTTTTTCCCTTAACATGCCAATTGCAAAATATTGCATCCCCCCCCACCCCTGCTTCCTCTCTTACTGACTTAACATTTCCCTGAGAAAACTACCACCTTAATTTTTGTGTTCCTCCTCATTTGTAAGCATGTTCTTGACCTGCAGGATGAACTTTACTGAGCCAAACTGGCAGCTTTTGTGGGGATGCAGCACGGAATCAAAATACTAAGCTCACTGAGAGATGCTGAAAGTATTTTTATGAATGATTAAGAATGGCAAATCCTAAGTGCCTTAAAAACTAAGGTAGGATGAGGAAAATAGAGAGAAACTGGCAGCCAGTATAGGAAGATTAGTATATCTGCTTTTATCTGCTGTTTGGCATCTAGAGCAGCACAGAGCCTTTTGTATTTTGGGAACTACGGCCAAGACTTCAGATGAGCGAATGTATCTGACACAGACTTGTTTTGTTGCACAAGAATGGCTTCAACTATGAAAAAGAGCAACCAGAAATACTTCTTCCTCGTTATTACCTGGACCGGTGATGAGCTGCTAAATGAAACCATGGTTAAATGCCACAAGGGTTATAAATTACTTTCACTTGAGTTAGTTACAGGATCTTAAACCTGGCTGGCTCACATAACTCAGGTGATTGCTTTCATGTCTGGGATTATCAGTGCTGACCCTGTGATGAAAGAGTTGATTTATGAAAGGTAAAGGATTCTAGGTCCTTGCTGAGGCAGCCAGCAGCAGAGTCCACAGTGCTTTCATTCATTTTTAAAATCAATTTTTTAATCTTTGAAAACATATTGCATAAAGATTACAGAAAAGAACACACAAGAAGATGGATTCCTTGGCTGTAGCTCTCTGAGTTCTGAATAGTTCCCTGCTTTCATTTAGTAAACTCCTTGATTGAGAGAAAGTAAAGATGGAGTGACTGTTGTAGGAGTATGATTTGCACCAAACACGATCAGCTGTTACTTTTGTGTTGAGGATGTTGAGCCATGAGGTTGTGCTAGCTGGGAAACTTCCCCAGAAAGATTTAGAAGCCAGTATTAGATTCTTCCCAGGCTCTCAGCGTGCTTGAAGAATGTCTAATGAGATAGATTGCAGGAGACTCTGGCAAGGGAGAAAACTACTTCATAGCCTCTTTGAGTCCCAAACATTGTCCCAGTCAGTATGGGGTGGAGCGAGGCAGGCCTCGGCACGCTGCCCGCAAGTCTGTGGGCTGAGGTGTACTAGAGGCACCTTTACGTTGGCTTTTGCTTTCACTCTCTCTGCCATTGCTCGCTTTAGACATTAAGGAAAAAGGAGATTTTTGAAAGTTAAGTTAATCTCTTTAAAAAAACTTTCAGTCTTTAAATGCACAATGGCATTTGCAGGGTTTGGGTCCTTTTAGAACTTTTTGTACCTTTTTGGGTTTTTTTAGATAACTTTTAATGGCCATTGATTTTTTAATAACTAAATTCAGCAGTTTCAAAGAAATTATGTTCATAGCTTATTATTATTATTATTCCAAGAAGATGAATTTGCCTGTCAGCTAAGGTCAAAAAGCTTGCTTATTGAACTTGCCTGATGAATATTAATCCGAATGCTTTTCTGATATCACAGGGTTTTTTTCTGTGATGTTGAAAGATGTCTTTGGCATCATTTCTGTTGGCATTTTTTCTTTACAGTTCCTCTAGCCCAGTCTCATGGATTTTTTTTTTTTCTTAAACCAGCAAACATTGCTTGGTTTTACTGGGAGTTGTGTTTTCCTGTAACACACCCTCCTCAAAGAGCACAGTGCTAATGGATACCAATGACATAACATCAGTCTTGGATGTGTAAACTTCTGCTGCACTCAGTAGATCTCACATGAGTTTATTTCACTTTCTCCTTTTTTTTCTGTTTTACACTACTTGCATTGCCCCCAAGAGATGTGCTTTTGTCACATTATTTTGAGACTGAGCCTCTCTCAGGAAGCTTCTCTGTGTAATGCTTATGTGCAGGTGTTATTTCTTTAATCGCCACAATTTGGATTTTTATGTGATGATTTTCATTCAGCATAGATATAACTAAGGAACAAACTATACTCTGAAAACACCAGGTTATTTTGGGAAAAATTGGATGCAGAAGCTGCTGCCCTCTCAAATCTAGGGGCGCTTCGTACAGACTCCCTGACAAGGAAGGTATTTCAAAAAAAGCTCATAATGAAGGGAGAAACCTGTACAGTTTCTTGCAGGTAAAACATGGTCCAGTGATCTCCTGGACTTGCAAACTGTGGCTTTTGAAATTTGAAACTAGGGTAGTCTCTGAATAGTGCAGATAATGCTTTCTTGTAGAATCCAATTGTTTAAAGTAGTATTTTTGGATTTGCTTGTTTATAAGGCTGGGCTCTGTATGATTTGGTTCACACATTCTTATTTGCTGTTCTTTTAACCATCTGTTACTTGAGAAAGATTTCTCAAGAAAATAGCCAGCTAGACAGCGTTTCTAAAATTAGCCTGTCTAATTACATTGGCACTTTATTTCTAAGAATAGTTTATTTATTGAGGATCAAAAGAACCCAAAATAGATCTCTTTGCACTGAAGCCTATGACTGTGAAAACATGCCTTGTGTTCTTCTGCTGTCACTTTAAAGCAAATGGGAAGAAAAATCGGCAAACGAGTTGTTAGAAAGCAAGTGTAATTATGAAATAGCAGTAGGGATAAGGGAGTTCAAGCAGGAAAAGAAAGAGTCCAATTGCAAAGAGGAGGAGAAGGGTGAGCAGTGGGTTGATGCACGTGGTGATCCATACTCTTGCAGAGCAGTTTTGTTGTGTAGTATCAACTCCATCACTTTCTTTTTTTTCTTTTTTTCTTTTTTTTTTTTTTTTGTTTCCTGGAGTTGAACACAACTACTCTGATGTCATGTAAGTGATGTTATTCCTGTGCTAGGTGAAGAGATCATTCTCTTTTTTTAAGGAACCAGTAAATCTACAGTGATCTACAGGCTCCCACTGTATCCGAGAGGCACTATGCTGTGAGCAGCAGTAGATTTCACTTAACTTGTCCATTTCTAAAATTGGTTTAGCCACTAAAATTTTTGTAGAGCACAAAATGGCAATGGCCCACTAGGTAGGAAGTGTTGCCACCAGCTCCAGATGGGGTACCCTGTGTAGTAGAGCAGCTGCAAAAAAAGTACTGTCCGAGCTAGAGTTAGCTTTGCTCTCCGATCAAAAGAGTGCAGCTGCCTCAGTCAGGCACTGGGCCCAAAGGATTTAGCTCTGTGGAGCTGCAGAACTCTTTAGTCCGGGAAAAAAAATCATGGTTAATGTGACAGTGCTCGTTCTTTGGTATCTCTGTAAGCACAACTGGTGAAGGATGAGTGTGTGTCTGCCAGATGCACTCAGAAGCACGTGTGGTAGTACTGAGAGGATTACAAGCTTGCAGAAGAGTTTCCCAAGACTTCTTCAAGCAAGGATAGTCCTTCACAGAGATAGAAAAAAAAATATTTTACTTATTACTTTTTTTTCCAATATTAGTAGTCTAGTATGCACATGGATATCCCAGTATGTTTGATGTAGATTTATTTTTCTTATTCAAGTACTTTTAGCGGGATCAATTTCAAATTCTGTAGACATTGAAAAACCATCTTAAGCAGTATTAAAGTATGTACTGTTATTAAAAAAGGAAGTCATAAAATAACAAACCCACAAATGTAGTAAACAGCTACCTTCAAAAGTCCTACAAGAATGAAGTGTTATTTTCTCTGACTGTTTTCATGCCTTTTTTTCTGAAGATGACTTAACTTACTGTATTCTTATGGAAAACATTTCTTTTTTAGAAGTGGTTTGAATTTCTCTATCGTACAAGAAAATCTGAATAGTGAACCCCTTCCATAAAATCAACTAGATAAGAAAATTCCTGATACAGCTTTTATATATACCCTGTAACTACAACTTCTTGTCTTCAGTGAAATTTCTGTGCAGTTTCAACGTTGTGGTGCTATTCAGGATCAAAAGCAGAGCGTAACATGTAAGAGTGAGTACCCCCAGTTGGGATCTCTGGTCTTCCATCTGGTGAGGTTCAAGATTGTTGTGTGACTGTCACTGGTGATGTAGGTGGCTGTCACTACAGCCTTGACAATGGAGTCAGCTTTGCACCAGCCAAGTGTGTAAAACTAAGTAGTGTTTTTCAGCTGGAATTTTCCTGGCAGTCTCCTGCTAGGAGACTCCACAACCTCTTTGGGGAGCCTGGGCCAGGCTCTGGCACCCTCACAGGAAAAAAGTTTCTGTTCCTGTTCAGATGGAACCTTCTGGGTTCCAGTTTTTGCCTGTTGCCCCTTGTCCTGTCGCTGGGCTCCACTGAAAAGAGACTGGCTCCCTCCTCTTGGCCTCTGCCCTTTAGCTATTGATGAGCATTGAGCAGATCCCCTCTCACTCTCCTCCAGGCGGAACAGCTCCAGGGCTCTCAGCTTTTCCTCATAAGAGAGGAGTGGACAGGGCTTCAGAGGGAAGGAATTTTTCTCAATGTATTGAATTCCAACCAATTGGCTGGCTTTTCCTCTTCGGCTTTGGGTTCTTTGTCCATTTAAAAGCAACAAAAAGGAGAAAAAGATGTACCATCTACTGTTGTCTTGCTGAGTGACTAATGTCTTGAATTAGTGCTTTCATGCTTAATACAATTTTTATAGCAATTACTTTTTCTGTATGAATTTTTAATATTTACAAATTGCATTTTATATTGGTACAAGGAAATAGGAAGCCAAATGTGAAATAAAAAGACTAACTATTTCTAAAACCAACTGCTGAAGGTAAAAATGTAGTCAAGCACTGAGCTGATCAGCCTTACACTGGGGAAAAGAATCATCAGAGTGACTTTTTTATTTTTTTTAATTATTTTTTTTGCCTTTTTTTTTGCCAATGTACTCATTCCTCAGCTGAAGGCCTGTTATCAGGTTGCGAGGACAAACCTCCATTAAGCCATGTGGCTCTGAAGCTCTGAAGTACATAATTCATGAGCAGCAAGTCTCATAAATAATCACTTAATTATAACTTATTTTTAATTTTATTAGTGTGTACCATTGTCTATTTCAGATTCTTTTAAAACAGCATCTCTGTCCTCCGAAAATGAAGTATTTAAGTGTTAATATTACATGAGTATGGTAGTATAGAGAGATTTAAACTAAATTAGCCTACACTGTGTTCAGCTATTTTAAAATATTTTGTCTCTGCTTAAATATGCACAGAGTAATTGATGGTTGAATGAATAAAAAGATACTTTGAATAAAAATTGAAGGGGTGAACAGAAGTGTAATTGTGACTGAAAGTTTGTATGGCATTGAGCTAAATCACTTTTCTTATTTCAAGTACTTCAGGTAAAATCTTGTTATGATGGTATCATAGTGCACACGGCAACTGAAAGTCACGCTAAGTGTGAACAGAAGGGGAATTTTAAGAAAATAGTAAGTGTTGCTACTTGAATGCAAGACAAAATAACCTTTGAAACAGGTTGTAAACCAACTTTTTTTATTCTTGGATTCTGGTGCTTTTGCTCATCGCGAGCATATGTTGCCTGGATTCAAATCTTCTGTTGAAATTTTGATTTGAATTCTATGAATTGACTTCTTTCTTGATGCTAAACCAAGAAGCTGATGAACAGTAAATATAACTGAAGGTGCAAATTTGCATTGAGAATTATGTGTAGAAGATCTGGAGGGTGATCTGGACTTTGCTTTCTGGGGATGTATCTGCCCATTGAGATGCGACTGTTTTCTCACCCAACAGCAGTAAAAATCTTCCATGTGCTCTTGTGCTTTCCAGAAACTTGGCTTTAGTGTGTATTGCAACTTTGAGAAGTAACTTAAAACACTAAATCTCAAGTGGTATTTGAAAGGAACAGCTGCTTTTTTTTTTTTCCTTAGTTCTCCAGAAATAAGACAAACTATTCCTCAGCTACTATTTTGAGTCAGTACTGTAAGACATTGTTTGCAGTTGTTATCATTGCTCATTTACATTTCTGTCTGCTCATATCTAAGGTATGTAAAGATCATCTTTGTTCTGCATTTCAAATATTTTTCTTTTAAAATGTCATCAAATCACGTGCCTTTGCATGCGGCAGGAGTATACCTGTATTAAAGGCAAGCAGATCAGTGCTTCAGAGCAGAAACATCAAAAGGGGATCACTTTAGTGTATTTAATTTAATTTTTAAGCTTTCTAGCTTGTTTTTATTCATTAAAGTTGTACTGTCCTATATAACTGTGTTTGTTCATAGCAGAAGATGCAAACATAGTATGGTAGGTGTACCAGCCAGTGTCATTAGTGGAAGAGGTGCGGTTATGTGGGCTTTAGCAAGCTCCTTGAGGACCTAGCCCAGCTTTTCCTGAGGCCCTGTCCTCCTCCCCCACTCCCCTCGCTGTGATGGGGGAGCCTAATACAGAGTAAAGGTTACTTCAATTGCCGAGAGGCAACGAGCCACCCGGGGTCGGTGAATCTTCCTGGTGCTTTGCACATCATGCTGGGACATATAAATCTTCTTTCTCTTTTAGGTACTTGGGCAAAGCTTCTTTATCCAAGGTCTCTGGAGGCACATGAAGGAATAAGGCTTTTCATGGGGAAGCAGTCACAGGAATCCTTTAATTAATAAATGAGTAAATTTTATCTCTCTGAATAGCAATTCTAACTGAGGAAATAAGCAGCTCTAAAACACATGGTTGCAACGTGCCAGCAGGCCTGTTCAGATAGTAATTTAGATGCTGCTCATCCAAATTCATGCTCTTTTCTGTTATTTTTGAAAGGCTGCAATGAAAGCAACGAGCACCGTTACAGCTGATCTTATCTAGGTACAATGTGACTCCACTTTGGGAGAGATTCAGAGCCCAGCTGCATGCTGGTGGGTACACTTGGGTACCAGTCCCATCTTCCTGGGCCTGAAGGTTAAACAAGCAAACCAGGACTTCACCTTCAAGGCAGACTTCTTAGAAATAAAACTTTACTCTGGAGTGGTTCCTTTGGCAGCTGTTTTGTGCAACTTAAGCTGAGGAAAGCAGAGCCTTTTCCTTTGTTTTCCTCACCCACTCAAACCCCTATGTAGGAGAAGTGAACGGAATTCAAGTAAGTTGTACAGCTTTGTGGCCACTGCATGAAACAGTCATGTAAACCTGTACCTGGCAGCACAGAAACTACAGCAGTCGTGTAAATCAGAGCAAGGAGCGAGAAGCTGCTTTCAGGCAAGTGTGCAATCGGATTAGCCATGGAACCATTTATGAAAGTTCCCAAAGCTGTGTCCTACCATTGTAGGCTGAGGGAGCTCTCTATTGTGCTGTTCACTTACTCAGGCTACTTGTGAAGGCACAGGATCTTTCCTTGTGCCTCAAACTCTTACAGGAGCCTTAGATTTCTGCAGTTATTAATTAACCTGCTCCTCAGCTACTGCGTACAGCAAATGTGTAATATATACCATAAACACCACTCATGCTTTTATTATTGTAGCCTCTCCATGACAGACCATGGCTTATTGGATATTGTAAGTTTTTTTAAAAAATACCTTTCTAAAGACAAGATGGGAGAATGAAAGCGTTATTAGATTTGCTACAGGAGCTGAAATGCAGAAAGGATGAATGACTCTTCTGTTGACTTCCCAGCAACAGGTCTGCGTATGGAGCTTGGACCTCATGTCTGACTTCTTTTGCTTTAGAGCAGCTCTTCTATCAGCTCATACTGTTGCACAGGCAAACCATGTAGAGAAACCATTATTCTCCTGGTTGAAAAAAGTAGGAGGGGTACTATAAGCTTATGGAGAGATGCTATATGCTTTTCAATATATTGCAAAACAAAGGTAAGTTGAATAATTTGACAGAAGTAGTAAAACTTCCTATAGTTATGTAGGAGAAAGTTATTTAAAAAAACCAACCAACCAAACTGCATTTTCAAAATGACAGGATTTTGTATCTTTCAAAAACTGCTCACATGTGTGTGGTGAGAAAATCAGTGGAATCAGCATCTGATTAAACACTTAAATATCGCCAATTCTATTTTTTAAATGAGAGAGACTGTTATAAAGAATAAACCTCCTGGAGAATCTGCTGCTTGTAGGCAGAAAACCGTTCTGTCCCTGACCTTGATAAATCTCCAGTTGCAGCAGATGGAGATGCTGAAAGTTTATAAGGAATTTTTTGTTTTGAAAGTGGAAGAACTTGTTCTCCAAGTTCGAAAGATCACAGAGGGGAGAGATTTTATGCCAGAGTGACTGGAGTAGTACAAAAACTATCCTGGTGTCCATTAGTGTAATTCCAGATGAAATAAGCACAGGAAGCCCCAAGCAGGAGTTAGGTTTAAGTTACTAAAAGAACAGACGTGTTTGATGCCGGATGAAAGCAGGGGGCTTGGGCTCACCAAACAGTGCTTGCTGTAATGTCAGCTGCCAGCCCCACTGCGGTAATAATGGAGCAGCCCTGGTAGCTGCCTTTGGTACCTGGCCTGTCAGCACCCCGTGAAGCTCAATATCCCCCAGCAAGGTCTTATTTACTGCCAGATCTGAGGAAGGATTATAATGTGTTATAAGTAGTGTACTCATTTGCAACCATGAAACGACTCCTTGTCTGCTGCTCAGCTCAGACGTCTGAGCTCCAGGGCTGGGTTCTGTTAGGTTGACAAGTTCCCTGGAACATGGAGCATTGCAGTTCTGCGTTCCCCTCAAAGCTCTGGTTTTCACAGGATTGAAAGAGCCTAATCTGACTGTGATCAGAGTGGATGAACTGAGTCCTGTGTTGAGGTTTTTGACCTTGTAAGTATTGCAACCAAATGTCTTCTATGATTCTAACCAGGTAGAAACTGCACAGAAACACGTGAATATATAAGACATCCATCATCAGAAGGCAGCTTTCTGAGGAGAAGAAAGACAGAAAAATATGTATTCATGATAAAAGTTGCAACAAGAAAACGGTGTTTGTTGTGGAAGGCTGGGGACATAATGCTCAAATATTGTGTTACTTTATTTGGGACTAGGTACCAAGCTATTTGACTCCTGTCCCCTGAAAGTGTTGACCGCTATAAATTCTTACCTGTTTTCTATTCAGATGTATGTATGTATGTATTTTTCTTTTACACTGTATCAGTTAATCTGTCACTCAACAGATTAAGGCAGAAGTCTAGTACAGTAATAGCAACATCTTCCATTCACTTCAGTATAGACTGTGGTCAATTATTAAAAAGTTGAATTTGAAATGTCACTGCACTTAGAGTTCAGAAAGAATAGACTGGGCCATGCTGGTTTAAGTAGATTCAGTGAACTCACCAGAACAAACTTTGATTGATGTCATTTGAACATTCGATCCAAAATTTGTAAGTGGTTTCTATTCTGTTAGTTCAGTTGGAGACCAGCCGCTGAAGAAATTGTAGCTATAATGTGAACAAATCACTCTGGGAAGTATTTGAAAGCAGGATTTCAAACAGGATTTCAGTTTGGGTATAGGGAAATGTCTGTAATCTTAGTCATTCAGTTTTCATGCCTTTTGTTCTTTGGCCAGGATTTCTTTTCCTGCAAATGTGAAGAAATGGTGTTATCACAAATAAAATAAGCCATGCTCAAATATTTCAAGTGGAACAATTTTATATGTAGTTTAATTTCATGCACTAGTACTTTTCCTTAGAGACTGTCTTCGGTTTTGAGTTTCAAAACTTGTAAAGGGGTGGGACTTTTCATATCACTGATGTTATACCATAAAGGATGGATAAGAACAGTGGCAAAGCCGTTCTGAATGTAGCATTCACAGATGAAATATATTTAGTTTTTTCCTTCTGCAACTATTATAAGCCAAAAAGCTTTTGTAGAAAAAATAGGAAACAATGCAGATAACCCTTATTTAGAGTTTTATATATGTATGTATTGAAGAAAATTGAAAAGAATTTTCATTAATAACTTAGGATGAGTACAAGATTTGCCCTTCCAACATTCCTATTTTATGCTGAAAACTAGGAATCATCTCCTGCATTCATACTATTTAAGTAGTTATTTCCTTAGCTGAAGCATTTAAGTGAAAAGTGGTATTGAGTGAGTATTCAGTCTCTCCAGAGTTGTTATGTGTGTTTTTGTTGGATTTTGATCCAAGATTTTAATGGATTTTTATCTAGGACTCCCATCTGAGGAAAGAACAGGGATGTAGTGTTTTCCCCTCATTCCTCTGTCAGATCCAAAAATCCCAAGATCCTAAGTCAGGCAGCTTTCCAGTTACATACTTTATTGCAGGGTTAATTTCCAGTCAAATCAGTGAACTGCAGAATTCATTGCCTGTGATCTCTAGACTAAGAGAAGGCAAGGGTTGGGTTGTGGTAGGGAGGGGAGGCTGAGTTTGGATGGGCTGGGCTGGCTCAAGGGTACCCGTGTAATCAAACTTTGAGAGACTGCTCAAGCCTCAGTTCTTTTGGCTTCTGATAACCACATGCTTCATATACTTCTGAATGAGGGGGGGGAAATTGGTTTATTGGTACTAAGGAAATTCGCACATTAATATTCTTCAGTATTGTTTGCTTTTGGATGGGTAACGTTTCTTTCAATGACTGAAGTGAGCGTGTGTACCACTGTCTAGACAGCTTTT
>VWZK01010101.1:15697-30702 GCA_013396935.1 Baryphthengus martii | reverse complement strand
AGGTGATCCTTGAATATTGACCAGCTGTCGACTTAGTCAGATGGAATATACTTCTAATATTTAAAGGATCTGTTATATAGAGTGAAAAAAAGTTTTTGAAAGCTCATGGAAACTGTGTTGTACTAAAATTATTCAAGTTGGTTTTAGGCTATAGAGCTGAACAGAAATATGGGAAAACAGGACATAATTAAAATTTACAAATCAAATTATTCTGATTTCCAGGGTGTAAAAAAGTAACTATGGTACTTTATGTTATTTTAATTCCTTTGCCTCCAGGACTGTTAAAAGCGCAGTAGAAAGTAAAGGCCATTACACTGAATTGGGAACCCAGAAAATCAGTTCTGTTCACAGTTCTGTAAGTGATCTGCTTTCTGATCTTCTCAGTCTCTTTTGTTTTAGGACGTGATGATCTAGAGGGATTGTTTTTTATTTATTGGGAGGGGAGGAAAGAATTCAGTGTTGATAAGACTTTGGTCCGTGCCTAGTCAAAATGGCAAAATATACAGGAAACCAGAAAACAACAAAAAAATAAAAGTTATATTTAAATCTCATCTTTTTAGTAATCCCTGTGACAAGAACAGAATAGATTTGATTTCATGCATTTTTAATATTCCATTTCTAATTTCTCAAATCTCCAAGCTCTTATTTAAACTACGACTAATACTGATAGAAACCTATCTATAGAACTTGTAATCACTAAATTTTGTCCTTAACATATTAAGATACTTTGGGATAAATTTCCCACAGTATTAAAAATGTGACAATCTTGATCAAATTATACCTTAGCTGGCTTTAAACACAGTACAGAAACTAACCTCAGTCCTCAAAGCAGAGGCTGTTGCTATTGGTCATGCTAACTCTGGGTCATCATGTCCTATTTGACCTAGACTTATTTGACCTAGAGCTTATTGGCCCTTCTGGTGCCTATTCCACTTTAGGAACTAAATCTCATCCAAAGCCTCAGAAAAACTGAGCTTAAAATCTGAAATAGTATCATGCTAGAGTATTGAATTTAACTGAGCAGTGCCAGTAGACCTATCTCATCAGTTTCTACCAGCTAATTCTATTTTCCTAAACCAGTTGAGGCCAAACCCAATGATACACTCGTGTCCTCTTCTAGACTGAACCCTAAGCCATGATCATAGGACCCAACCAGATAATGCCTTTTTGTGGAGCTTAAAGACATGGTTTAGTGGTGGACTTGGCATTGTTAGGTTAACAGTTAGACTCAATGATCTTAAACGTCTTTTCCAACTAAAATGATTCTATGATTCTATCATAAAACTAGTTTTAAACTTAGCCTCAGTAATGCCAGTAGGTCCTCTATCTCTAAATTGTTTTCATAGTATGGCAACATTAAATCTAATTCCTGAAAGTCTTTCCAGCTAATATGTCTTTTCAATTTAGTTAGCAAACTCTGAAAACCATGCACTTCAGTACTAGTGTTAGTTTAGTGGCTTTTCCTGGCCTGATCTCTAAACTCCATCTGAACTCTAAACCCTGTCTGAACTTGATAGAGTTGATTCTGTCAAGCCAAGCCTAGCATAATGTGATTCAAAACAATAAAAAGCCCAATAACATGTTTTAAATCCTTGCTGTATTTATCCATTATCTCCAAATCCCTAACTGTTGTCCTATTTAACTCTGAATCATCTGCCTTTCTCTGTCCTATTGCTAACTCCAGCAAAGACACTTGGGAGCTTGGAGTTTATGTTGTATATTGACCATTGTTTGCCAAAATCCCAGCCTCATCTTTGGTCTCATGATTGACCCTTGCCATCTATAGAGATAATTTTTTCCTTGCAGACTCCAAAGGCCTTTGCTGTCATAAAAAAGACAACTGAACAGGATGGTGTTTGTTTTGTTTTGCTTTGTTTTGTTTTTCTGGAATCCGCTAGTTTTGCTGAAAGATATTTAATGTATAGACATCCAGACAAATCTTCTGCAAGAGGTTCTGTAAGAGAGCTTGTGTGTTACAGTGTGCAGTATTGTAGCATTCAACTTTTAGACATCTATCATTCAATTTAGTTTATTGAGTGTTGAGGTATGCTTGTTTTAAACATGGTGATAAGACACTATACTTCGGTCAAATAAATGTTACCTGTTCGGTAAATCCTGATAGATTATAAAATGACTTAGTACATGCAGTACAATGTTATGTTGGTTCTTTAAACCTCTGTTCTTTGAAGTGAAGGTATCCAAGGTCACAAACGCCTAAGGATGTGAGTGTTAGGCAATAGCAACCATTGGTAGCTATACATTGGTGATAAAGGTTTCTTGTGTCTATGAATCTGGAAAATACTTGTCAACTATTGTAAAGATCAAGAACTAACATTATGGGCTTATGGATGTCCTTCTGAGCTTGGACCCCACCACAATGCTACATTTCCAAGTGAAGAAAATTTGTGACATTGAAGGAACACTTGTTTTTTTTATATTTTCAAGCATTGGAGCTATTTGTCCTATGCTAACTGCTAAATCAATTGGTCAGACTTTTGAGGAGTACGACTCTTCTCGAGGTAGTTTCTTTGTAATTGATCTCTAGTTTGCATGATTTGCCATCCTTCTTGGCATACATTTTGCCTCAAGGATTTTGGCCTGTCAGTATATATCATAAAAGAAGCTCAAGGAAAAGTCAGCAATTCCACATAGAAAAATCTCTGAGATATATGTTTCTTAACTGTTACATATGTTGCTATGCTCTGTGCTCAGTGACTGTTGTGAAGTACTGATCTCACTCAGATTGAAATGTAACTTTATGTACACATAAAGTATATATTCATACACATGTATGGACATGCACACACACACATAAACACGTCCTTTTTTACACAAACTACCATGCTCTGACTGATTAAAACAATGTGTGGCAAGCTCTTTCTCAGCTGCTGTAATAAATGGATATTTCTTTTAACACAGCAAATGACATAGCTTTGTGACATAAGAAGGTTTTTGAGTCTCGTACTGATGTAAAATATTTTGATGCTAATGATGGAGGTGTGTGTCTATTGAATAGTATTCTCTTGAATTGGATTAGTTTGTAGAAAATCAAGACACTCTGTAGTACAAAGTACCAAAACATCGACTCTGATTGAGCATGTGGAAATGTATGTGTGGATTTGGTCCAAATCAATCTGTGTCCACATTGTTCACAACACATGATTACTGATGATCGTTCTGATGAAACTTGTCACGGAATCATTGTGGATCATTCGCTTTTATAGCAGCACAATCTATAACCCTCATGTGGTGGGAAGACAAATAGAAGGAAATGGTGTAAGTTTATGCTTGGCATTTTTATTCAGCAAAGTGTTCTCAATATTCACTTTGATGTTGTAGTATATGGAATTAAAACAGACGATCTTTGAAACACTCTCTGGAAATTAGGTCCATTTTATTATTTATATTTAGTTTGTTTTGTTCATAAAATTCAAAATACACTGGTTCTTATTTTAGCTTCTACCATCTTCAAGCTTCAATTAAAAGACTTTCCTTTGTTTTGATTGTGGTTTATTTTCCAAGAAAAGATCTATTGAATTAACTTGAACAAAGTATACTAGAGAGTAAAGAGGGAAAATTTATTGATATATTTAATAATTGTGATGCGTATCATCTGAAGTAGCCTTGTAGGAATATTCAGAGGTGCAGAGTGGAATATATATGTAAATTGATATTGAATGAGGGCCTGAAATTTTATAAAACATGCTCAGAACTCTGTAGGTAGATCCATTTAGGTACAAACCTTGAAAAACAGCCATTGTTCATATCTCTGATGATACTCTTCTTGCCCATTAAGATCACTGCTAATTCTTAATACTAACTGATATTGTCTTCATTTTTAGTGGACTTCTTTCAGATACTTAGATGCATGAGTCGTAATAAGATTCAAATGGCTCAAAAGATGATTTTGCTGCAGGATGAATTTTCAAAAAACCCTTTATTTTGGTGTTACAGGAATCTCCGAATATTTTACAATTTGCCTGACCATGCAACCTTAAAGATTATTTTGAAACATCTTGACAGCACCTTTCCAGACATTTCCGTAGTTGTTCTGAAGCAGCACATGAAATAGCCTTAAAATAGCTTTCACTTCTACTACTGAAATGAACAAAAATACTAAAAAAGGAATTGTTTCATGACACTCTAGGCACATGTTCTTTGCTGGCATTTTAGATTAAGGTGTTCTCCAGTCAGTTCCATTTATTGTGGAGTGATCTCAGAATATATGAACTGGTTTTCTTTCATCTGAAGCTAAATTGGAAGATGTGATGGAGGTATGGATTAAGTTAATACGCTCCAGCAGAAAATAGACATTAACTCCATAATAGCTATATGAGAGCTAGTCTGAAGAAATCCTCCTGCCATGGAACATGTGTGGCATGGAAATCGGTATTCGTCACTAACTGTCTCATTTCACACATTAGTATGTAACATATTGGACCACGATATTTGCTAATGCAGACACTGCCTAATATCTACCTGGCCCTGTGGATTTTTTTGGTCTAAATATTCTGAAATGTAATGATATCAGTAACAGTTCTACTTTCAGGTCAGGCTTGAATACATATGTAAAACTCCAAATAGGTAAATTAAGCAAAATCAGATGGTTTCATATATATATAAGCAATAACAGTATAAGATGCTTAATCAGGAAGCAGTCTATGTAAGATTTTTGAAGAAATATGTGTGGACTAGGAAATTAAAGCTTTAAATTAAAAATGGAGTAAACTGACAACAGAAATTCGCTCTGCACTGTCTGATCAGAAGGAGCAACATGATAGGACGATAACAGAAATCAAAAGGGGAAACTGTCTAACCTCCATTTCAGGCACAGCTACTTACAGTGGTAAACATGCATTACTTGGGATGATGGATGACTCTGTTTTCATGTTTCTAATAATGCCCTTGAGCAGGCTAATTGTTGCTCTGAGAACATGGCAAACTGCATGTGTTATCTCATTTTCATGGGAAGGATATAGCGTGCACAAGTTTTTAATGATTTGTTTATTATGTTGATCAGTATAACAGCATAACTGTTTGAGTCCTGGCTGGAAAGGAAGACTGTAGTGCTTAAAAGCGTATGCATATACGCACATGCATGCACATCCTTATTCTATAGTGCATACGATCTAACAAGCATGACATTTTTCTGATTTCTTCTGTAAGGCCAAGGAAATACTAGAATCCTTGATCAAATCTGAAGGTAGTGTAAAACTGGAATACAATTAACTGAAATGGTTAATAATCAGCCTGAGTAATGGGCCACAAAAGGGGTAGTCTAAACAGTACCTTCCTCATCAAAAGTTTTGTGAAAGTACTTAAGTAAATAAGGAACAGTTTTATTTTTGTGGAACCTGTACACTTAAGTCACTGTTGTAATTTCATCTAAAATTTGGCATCTAGTTTCATCATACCCATTTCAACTACTCATCTAAAGCCAATGAAGGAAGCGAGAGTGTCACCTCTAGAAATTGATTTGTCCTACTTCGCTAAAGCACTGAGATGTTTACGGTGTTCTGAATCTTCTTTGGGAGTCCGTATTTCAAGACTACACAGTGGCTTTGAAAATTCTACATACTAGATTTTTTTTGAATGGAAGGCAGAAGTTATCAGAGTTGACAATCGATAAAAAGAGCCTAGCAGTTCCAGAAAGCAAACCATTTCACCCTCAGACTGACATGAAAAACGTGAATTTTAGGTTGTGACATTATTTTACATAGAATCACAGAATGGTAGGGGTTGGAAGGGACCTCTGGAGATCACCTAGTCCAAACCCCCTGCCAAGGCAGCTTTACCAAGAGAAGGTCTCACAGGAGCATGTCCCAGCAGGTTTTGAATGCGTCCAGAGATGAAGACTCTACCATCTCTCTGGGAAGCCTGTTCCAGTGCTCCATCAGTCTCAAAGTAAAGAAGTTCCTCCACATGTTTAGATGGAATTTCCTATGTTCAAGTTTGTGTCCATTACCCCTTGTCCTGTCACTGGGCATCACTGAAAAATCATCTTCCTGATACCCATCCTTTAAATATTTATAAGCATTGATAATATCCCCCCTCAGTCTTTTTTTTCTCCAGGCTAAAAAGACCTAAATCCCTCAGCCTTTCCTCATAAGAGAAATGTTCTAGCCCTCTAAGCATCTTTGTAGGGCTTTGTTGTACCCTTTCCAACAGTTCCTTGTCCTTCTTGAACTGGAGAGCCCAGAAATGGACACAGTACTCCAGATGTGGCCTCACCAGGGCACTGTGTAGGGGTAGAAGAACCTCTCTTGACCTGCTTGCTTCACTCCTCTTGATGCATCCCAGCATGCGATTGGCCTTCTTGGCCACAAGGGCACAATGCTGGCTTGTGATCATCCTGTTGTCCACTAGGACCCCCAGGTCTTTTTCCACAGAGCTGCTTTCCAGCAGGTCAGCCCCTAACCTGTACTGGTGCAGCGGATTATTCCTCCCTAGGTGCAGTACTCTACACTTGTCCTCACTGAATTTCATAAAGTTTCTCTCAACCTAACTCTCCAATTTGTCCAGATCTTGCTGTATGGTAGCACAGCCTTCTGGTGTGTTAGACACCCCAAGTTTTTTTGTCATCAGCAAATTTACTGAGGGTACATGCTATCCCTTCATTCAGTTCATTGACGAATATATTGAACAAGACTGGACCCAGTACTGACCCCTTGGGAACCCCACTTGTTATGGGCCTCCAACTAGACTTCGTGCCCCTAATCACAACCCTCTAAGCTCTATCTTCCAGCCAGTTTTCAATCCACTCCACTGTTCATTCCTCTAATCCACACTTCCTAAAATTGCCTATGAAGATGATGTGGGAGATGGTGTTAAAAGCCTCGCCCTCCCCTGCCCTCCCCTCATCTGTCCATCCAGTCATTTTCTCACAGAAGACTATCAGATTAGTCAGGATTCCCTTTGGTGAATCCATGTGGACTACTTCTGATAACCCTCTTTTCCTCCACATGCTTAGGGATGACCTTTAGTACGAGCTGTTCTATCATCTTTCCAGGGATGGAGGTGAGGCTGACTTGCCTGTAGATTCCTGGGCCATCCTTCTTGTCCTTTTTGAAGACTGGAGTGACATTGGCTTTTAGATTACGTACCTACCTTTTTAAAATCAGCAATGGGATCCATATGATTGCTTTCTCTAGACAGCAAAGTCTTGCACCTAAGTTAATCTCCTTAAACTTCTCTTCTAGGTAGTGAAGAGAGGTGCAGTTCTGTGGTGCAGTTCACTTCATCCTAAAGGAGTTGTCTAAAATATTTCATATCTATTGTGCCCTAAACCACTATTTACTTTTATGTAAGGAGCCTGTGGACAGTACTTCACGTGCGGGAATCCGTGTTGTGAAGTTTCAAGTTAAGTGATATAGGTCAGCTTCTGAAAATTCAATCCTTATCACCTGAATACAAACAAAGGGCTAATTTAGAGCCCTTATGCCAAATATAGAGCTATCAGGACTAATAAATATCTGTTCAAGCCTTCTTTATTCATGCTGGATGTAGGTAGGCAAGAAATTTCAGTTGGCCACTTGTATAGTAAAAAGCCATTCACCAGTAATTGAAACAAGTTGACTGGAAGAAAGATTTACATTGCCTTTCAACAAGTTAGTCTTGCTGGGATGAGATAGAAAAAAAATGCTAAAATTGGTGGCGCTCATCCTGTTGTTAATGTTGCTTCATTGCCATCTGATAGAACAACTGAATTACCGTAGTTCTCAGCAATCTAGGCAACAGCAAAATATGGTGCTTTACTGAAGCTTACAAGATTGTGTAAAGACAAACAATTACATGCAGTTTGTAGACAGGGAAGCTGTTTCTCTGCCTTGCCTGTCAAGGCTTTTCAGAACTGTCATTCTAAGGAGCATATTGCTCATACTAGAAAGCTAATTGAAATAATAGCTTTTAATGTTTGAAAAATCCCAAATTCAACAGGCATTTGAGAAAGACAATCTGAGAACAAATTCCTTTCAAGGGAAAGAAATATGACTAAAAGCAGAGTAGAAGTAAATAAACATAAGCAAATTATGAAATATTTTCTTTTTGTTTAGGATAATTTGTTAATGATTCTTCTCTCTCTCTGAAGTCTCCTGTTTCTCTTTGCTACTGTAATCTGCCTAAGTGATTCCACAGTGTTTGTTAGCAGAGCATATGGTGACTACATGATCTTATATATGCAATCAGACAGAATCCAGTCAAAGAACTAGTCATCACTGCACACTGAAGTGTTTCTGAAAATGATCATTTGATGTGCCTATTTTTCTTCTAGGTCTCTGTTGATACTGTCAATAAGAAACTTAACAAAATTGCCAAGGATATATTACTCTTTGGGGAATTTATGTCTGCACTTTTACTGGATATCTGCTGTACAATGTGTCCTAAGGCATGAAAGGGTGTCAAACCTGCCAAGGACTACAATCTGTGCACATTGTAGAAACACTTCCATGGCCTGCTCAGATAAAGCAAGGACTACAACATTGCCCTTAATAGAGATAAAGATGTAATAATAACAAAAATTAAGTATAAACAGTGGTAAAGATTATCATACTCTGGGACCTCAATTCTTCTTCTACCCAGATCAGCAAAGTACATTTACTGTTGGAGTCTCACTGATAAAAAAGATACTTTTTTTTTTTTTTTTTTTTTAAATATAACATTGTATTCTCAGAAATGGAATTGAAATGAAAGCACAATTTTGAATTTTAAAAGTTCACTGATTTTTCTTTTAAACATCGTGAAGTTTTCCTTCCACCTATCTTTGTGCATTATTACCATTTATAGCAATAACTTGTCATGATTCTAGGAAAACAAATTACAAAGAATAAATGCAATAAGATGATTAAGGGAGCTTCCTTGTTTTCTGTCACTCATGGTCTACTTCAGGTCTGACAATTTCATGTTTTTCTTTCCTGTAGTCACTTGACGACAACTGTATCCTGAATTTCAGTGGGGTTTAGCTGCCTAGACTCTTGACCTTAGTCACTTATTTTAACAAAAGTATGTTTTCTAACTGAGAGAACTCATGTTGGCATCTTTACTCTGTGCTCACAGAATGATCATATTTCCTTTTTCATACCACATTGAAGAGGCGAGGAAAAACCCTTATATATAGATGACATATAAACTACTCTACATCTTTTCTTGTGATTCCATTTTGATGGGAAAAGCCTTTTCCTAGGCATTTACACAAAAAGAAAATCAGTGTGTCTGTGTTCTGGCTCACTATTCAACCATCTAATGCCATTCAAACATCCTGTAGTTTACAAAGACAGAAAAAGGCTTGTGTATCTTGAAGCTGTTCGTATCAATTCCTTTGCATTGCATCTTTAATCTACTCTAAGCAGGAGTTCTTTCTTCTGCCTCCAAGAAGAGCTACAGTTCTGTACAAGTGAGAGCATAGCAGTGATCGCCGTTGGCATTAACTTTGAGGATTCGAAAGACGTTAACTTTGCTGATGAGTAAAGTCAAAGAGAGAATTGCCAGTAGGTTCTAGTTAAGAGTCTTGATCCTTTGCCTGTGGACAGTACAGACAATGGAATGACTCCTACTGATTCCCTGGAGATTTTTTCCCATTTTATCCCATAATTGGCAACAAACACTTAAAAGTAAAGGTTATTATTTTTTCCTTTTTTTATTTTTTTTTTTTTTGTTGTTTGTAGTATTAATGATACGGAAATAGATTTCAGCAGAAATCCTATTCAGTGGTGCTTCACTAAGTCCATGACCCATTTTTAACTAGAAATCTTGAGAAACGATTTAGATAAAAGTGGTGTAAAATTATTTTGTTATGAATAACCCTTTAGTAGTTAGAATACCTTCATCCTTCTTTCCTTCCCTCCTTCTTTTTGTTTCTCTCCCCCCTCAAAACACCATAATGTAATTTTTTAAAATTAGATAATTTACAGGTCACCCACTTATATGTTGACTGCAGCAATTTTTTTTATAGACGTACACATGACTTTTTTCTGCCTGGGTATTCAAGAAGTTTTTTGCTGGTTTTGCTTTTGTGTTTGCTTTGTTGTTGTTGTTGTTGTTGTTTTTCCTTTGCTTTGCATACTCTTAATTAAATTACTTTTTTTTTTTCATAAAAGCATTCAAGAAAAATGACATTCTTTTACAGTGACTTTTCTCAATTAAATCAAAGGTATCAGATAAGATTAGAGAAAATGCTTGCACAGCACTAGTCAAAGAGAATGAGTCTCTTCATGTTAAATAAACTTTAAGAAAAAAAATTCTAAATGATCTTCCAGGTATTATTTGTTGAATGCAATCACAGACTGTATTTGAACAAGCAAATGACAACATGATTCCAATTTCCTCAAAAATAAACAGAAAGAGGATATTTTGTGTGTCTGTATCTATAAATAATAAATGCCTTATAGTTTGTACATGGTAAATAAATCAATAGTTTAGGACAGAGTTAATTCTGCTCTCATATCATTTTTACTGCTACAATGACTTAGTGAAATTTCAGTGGAACTGAGATTCACTAATTCATGAGAATTAAGCTTCTTGGTCTGGTGCAATGAGTCTGAATTACAGGCATTTGACCGAAGCAATTTCATTAGTGATTAAAAAGCATACAGTGCAGATATATGGGGCATAAGGGACAGTAACTGGAAGTTTTGGAATGGATTCAAGGAAGAAAATATTGTTACCTCACAGATTTTAAAGGTATTTTTGTTCCTTCTTCCCCTTGCTGCCTGCATCTCCTTACAGGCATTCCCACTTGTAACGGAGCAAATATTTGTTACAGTCTTTGGAGGGCATATAATGATCAGTTAAAACTGCCCAACTTTAAATGAAAAAGTTAATTTTAACTTGCATCATCCTGTTAACCTAGTACACCATGAGCCTGTATGTATACAGGATGGCTGAAGAAAGAGGTAGTGGTGCAGGAGCAGAAATGTGAAACAATTACTGTTATACAATCTAAACTCTGTAAAATTACACAACACTTCTGGCTTAATGAGAATGAACTCTGCTTAGGCATCTTCTGCTGGCAGTAGAGAGGGACTCCTCTCCACTTAAAGCCTAATTTAGCCGCTTTGAGTTGCCTTCCCTAGGCTTATACTGAGCAGGAAAAAAGCCTAAAAGATTTTTCATGCCCTCAAAAGAAAATTTATAGCTGTGGTCTACAGCTGCAAAGAGACATGTCCACTTGCACACACTACCACCACACGCAGCCTTTCAGAAAGGACTCACTGCCTCTCTTTGCTACTGAGTAAAGCTGTTGGTGTTACTATGTCTGCCTACAATGTAAGCATAGTAAAGAGCCAAAAACGTACTTTTGCATTTCATCTTACTGTTCTACAGCACCTCTGCTCTTGCTGCATCATTCTGCATCATTGTGTTGCAAGAAAACCTTCACACTACATAAAGTGCATACCCGTGGAGCTACTGTTATTGCTTAACCTTTCTAGATGTCATTCAAAAATCATTGCATACAAAGATATTGTCAGTGACTTGTAAAGACTCCGTGCAGCTAGCTCCTTTTCATACGGCGGAACTACAATCTCTTATTTTTGCCTAGTACCATTGTGTTGGGGCAGGCTGTAACCTTAAGCAAAGGCACGGTGTTATGATTTTACTTCCCTGCTGAAGATGTCTCTGCTATGACATTCCAGACAGATGTTTGTCTAGCCTGTTCTTAAAGACCTCCAGGAGTGGAGAATTCACAGTGTCTCCAGACAATCTATTTAATTTCTTCATTATCATTACTGCTAGAAACATTCTTAAATTGCATTTTTATCATAATTGCTTGTAGTTACAAGTAACTGATTTCCAGAATGCTGGATATGTAAATAAAAGGGACTGTTCCCTCATAAGCCCTCCATTATCACTTCTTGACAAATTTAAATAAAAAGCTGTCTGTATTTTTTTTAAAAAAGGTCATTCTAGGAAATGTTTAATTCCTTGCACTAGCCAGGACAAATTATATCACAGTTTCCAGCAATTCAATGCCCTGTGCCACTGAAATACTGCAAAATGGCCATAAAATGTCTGTGAACATAAACATAGAAATCTTGAAGGAAAAGCTTTTGATGGTAAATACATGAAAATCTTTCATTTAAGTGTAAGTATCTGTAGACTCAACCTTTCCTTCATTTTGACATGATGCAGCAGGATTCCATTTTACAATAAACTATATTGCTTAGTTTAAAGCTACTGTTAAGAAAATCAGTCTTCTGTGTTTCTTCTTTTAACTGTACCAAGGAAAGAATAAAGAAACTGAATACTCATTACTTTGCACAGACAAAAATGTATCCAAGTCCAAACTGGGTATAGAATGCGATCATTCTGATTTATTCATATTTGTGCCTTGCATAAATGTCAGTGCCTATAGGAGTAAGGCAGTAGGAAATTAAGCCCACTAGAGATCTCTCTCTCTAGATGCACTTTCATCTGCTGAAATCCAACAATAAAACCTTGTGAATTTTCCAAGATCTCAAAAAAAAAAATTATTTTATGTGATTAAGTTCTGTAGATATCCTCTAATTATGAGAACTAATGGAGCCAGCATTGAATGTGGTCTAGTTAATTAAGTCAATGTTTAATTTACAAGTTATCAAATGAGTGTAAAGTATTTACGCACCAGAAAGGCACAGTATGGTAGAAAAAGTAAACCAGGCAGTTTAAATTACAAATGAAGAAAGTTCATAAAAAGTCTGTATCCAGACCTCTTATGTCATACCTGTAACAATACTCACAGTATACAAAAGGTCGTATGATGCTTCCAATCTATATCTGAAATCTAACTCCAGGATCTGTGGGGCTGCTGCTGAACAGCAAAAATAGATTCAGAAGTACATGAGTAGACTCTGCCATCCTAATTTCTGATCTGGTTCATTACTATTAAGTAGCATGTGCTCTGATCTCAAATATAGGATTAAATGGAAAATCAGCAGTGGTGAATAAAATCTCAAATGATTGCACAAGTTTTTTTCCTAGTAGTAATTTTGAAGAGTAGAACAGTTTAAAGGTCAAGTCATCCAATCAAATGAACTTAATAATATTGCTGTAGCAATGTAATCTCAACAGAGATATAATAACTATTGCAACATGCTACTAAGAAAAAAAAATTCTTATGTAGAGATGTGTACTGGACAGCATGGCTAAATGACCTGCCTCGGGGTCAGTAGAGGGTAGAATCATCATCAATGTAATTGACTTTTTTCTTTTGTGTTTCAAACATGTCAGTTTTGCAAAATAATCTAAAAAGAGAATAAAAGAGGTTTGCAAAAGAAAGCCTGAGCAACTGAAAGTGAAAATACAAAAAGAAACATGATAAAACCTGAAATATGCTAAATCATACTGCTATTCGTGCATTACCTTTTCAGCACTACTTCAGATAACAAAATTTGTGATAAAGGTGCAGGGCAATAATTAGCCTTTCCTGCTTCATGACACATTCAGTACTGCAGCCACAGCAATATTGCATGATTATTTCGTGTAACATATTCAAGATTGTTGGATGGAATCTTACACTAAAAGTCACAGAATCCATAAAGTAAATTGTTTAAGATAAAAGGAAATGTCTGTTTGCAATTCTTGAATGATTTTGTATCTCTTGGGAAAGGGAAAAAGTGCTGCGAAGGGAGTGAAAACATTCCCTCTCTTCTTGACTGGGAATTTCCCTTCTAGGTGAGTTGCTACCTGGTGTATGACCACTTGAGCTAGCCCCTTAGTACCCTTACCAAACCATTCCTGATGCATTTTTGGGCAACTAGAATTCATTTACCACTGCCTGACCTTCCCAATAGGTGCTATTATTCTATATTATGAGTATTTGGGGACAAAGTTAGCAATTGCTGTTGGCTTATTACTTCTAGTTTAGTAACTCCCTTCTATCGTGTATAATTCTGGAAGTCTGATTTTATATTCAGGCCTTTCTACTAAGCATTTCTGAGAGATTCAAAAGCATTATATTGCATAACCTTACAAAATAATGTAGTCTTATTCCATTTGTAAAGGTAGTTGAGGAGATGCATACAGAGATTAAGGCTAGGAATATTAAGGAAATTCACCCACTATGAGTGTATCAAGCTCAGCACAAATAAACGGTTGGCTTAAATAGAAACATTGGTAAGTGTTTCTGATAAATTTAATCTTAGTGACTTCTTAAATGCCAAACAGTGATTCAGTGGGGAATCTCAGAATGGACTTAGGAAACCTGAATCCTCAATTCTGTGGTCTAACCACATAGAAAATAACTATATCACATGGAATAAAGTCATACACCAAATCAGTATGACAGATCTGTAAGGTGTTCAAAGGAATTTTTATATTTGATCTGGATTTAAGCTTATCTATAAATGGGGAGGCACAAAGGAAAAGAAGATTGACAAAACTCGGAGTTAGAAGTAATAGCTTCTGATGCTCTTGATCACCTTCTGCATCAGAAGCTCTTAATAAATGTTTGATTGCACTACTGCAGCATACTGCCAAGGTGACCATCTGTCATCTTCCAGGGAATCTACAGAAATTCTCTTCTAAATCAAGATTTATACTTTTTTTTTCATTTTTTAAATTGGAGGAGGTTTTTTTAATAAACGTCTTTAATTTACCTGATGACTTTATGGGCTAAATTGTTAATATTCTCAGCAATAACTAAATAACGTCAATTCTCATCGGATACAAAGCTCATGCAGAGATTGAATGATGGGAGTAAAAGCTATCATGGAAACTTGAATCAAATTTATTAGCAGATGTTCAGTGGTGCTGAAGAATTATACATGAATAATAAAATGTAATGCTAGCTGAGAGCTCTCAGTTTCCCACTTTTCCCAGGAAGTACCTAATAATGGAGGTCTTTTCCCAGAAGCTTAACATTATGTTGAATTATAATTAAGCCATATTGAGAAAACATTCAAGTGACAATGATTTACAAATGATCAAATTATTTTGGGCTTAGCTTAGGGCTTTACTGACTAGAATGATTTCTCTGTTATGACCATATGTCTGTTAAAACACTTGATTCAAATATAAAACTATTATAGGGATTT
>VWZK01010101.1:0-15629 GCA_013396935.1 Baryphthengus martii | reverse complement strand
AAAGAAATGCAAAGAGTTTCCTGTGGTTTTCTCTTGTTTAATTAACTAAACATAGAATCATAGAATCGTTTAAGGTTGAGAATGACCTCCAAGATCATCAAGCCCAACCTTCTACCTAATACCTCCATAACCCCCAGGCCATGTCTCAAAGTGCCACCTCCATCCATTTTTTTAACACCTCCAGGGATGGTGACTCCACCACTTCCCTGAGCAGTCTGTTCCAATGCTTAACTACTTTTTCAGTAAAAAATGTCTTCCTAATATCTAATCTGAACTTCCCGTGAAGCAGCTTGTGGCCATTTCTTCTTGTCCTGTCATTAGTTACTAGGGAGAAGAGGCCAACATCAGCCTTACTACTGTAGAGAGCAATAAGATCTCCTCTCAGGCTCTTCTTCTTCAGGCTAAACGATCCCAACTCCCCCACCCTATCCTCATAAATTTTAGTGTAATTGTCAAAGATTAAGAAACAAAATTTTATAACCAATATAAGGGCATGAACATGTAAGACTTTTACCTTGCCTGCGTGTCACAGACAAGGACACTTTGCTTTATGACCTATTTAACCAAACCAGCAGTGATAACTAGTGGCATGGATTCAAAAAGCAGAAAGCCACAGATTTCCACCTTCCCTAAAGATATTCCTGGTCTCATAGTCCCCTTCTCTGAAATGGAACTGTAGTTTCTTTCTGTCTCTGAGACAGACTATACCTCATCAAAACAATCTTTATTTTAAGCAGCAATGTGAAACTATATCCCTCTGGTCATGGAGATTAATTCATCACCAAAAAAACAGGTCCTAAGAAGTGCAGAGATGGATAGTGGTATCCTCAAGGCTAAGTGACTGAGGATGACAGATATGAATGAAGAATAATGGGTGGAAATGTAAAGATGTCACTTTCTGTGTGAAATTTTATGGTTGTTATCATACGTATCTACAGGATAGATACAAGGCAACTCTGAAATATAAGGATTTGAAACTATTCGCTTCAATCACCTAACATAGGCTATCCAGTTCACCTAACATAGGTATACCATGCTTAAAATGCAAGTTTTGGGCCAGTTAAGTGTTGGCCCCCCCCAGCCTCCCCATGCAAGACATCAAACTTGATACTTGGGCAAACGGAGCATTTTGGTAAATCAGAACATTTGTTTCTACGCGTGGCTTTGCTTCCTGATCCTCCTACTGTCTAGTGTCTTGATGCACCTTCTCCAGCCAGGGAAAAGGGGCTTTATTCTTTTCCGTTTATGATGTATTGTATTCGTTGTTAAGTCTGCTGCTGAGAACAAGCACTGGCTCTACAACTTGACTTATTTGGTTGTAAATTCACAAAGTGTGCTGAACATGCTAGCAATGTATTTACAAAGAGGATCTTGATACATCTAGGGGCTTGCATTACCTGAGGCCTGATGCTGCTTGCCAGAGGGCACCTTTCTAAAGCACCTCAATTGGATTCTAAACCTGACTTATTCCTCTTAAATTTGCTTTGTTGCAGGAGCATCTCATGGCAAAGTACTCCACATAATAATTTTTAATGTCTCACTGATGATCTCTATCATTGACAGTGAATACTGGAATACTAGATAAATTATTCAGGTAAACATTACCAGAAGATTCATATTCTCTAAATTTACCATCACAAGTGAATTTTGGGTGTATAATTCCACATTTTGTTAACTTCCTTCTTAAAGATATACTCAAAATTCGCTATCTGTAAGAGGTAACTTAAACTGAAGAAACTTAGAATTAAAAAAAAAATAGAATTAAATAGCTAAAGAAAATCTCATCTGTAGTATCTTATTTCTAGCTCTTATAAGTGTGATGAGAATGCCTCAAATGCATACATGACAAAAGACTGCAACACAGTCCCAGTTTCTAGGTTTATATAAGACTGAAGATATCTTTATGTTGCCACAGCTCTTCATATCTCTTGTGCAAACCCTCTATCTATTGGGAAATTAATGTGTGCAGACTCTTGACTCTCTCTTAGAAAAAAGTCCTGCCTAACAGGAGATTCATATCAGAATATTGGAAACCACCGTATTTCCAGTTAATTGACAAAACCTAGTCTTTTTAATATCTGAATTTGAAGAACTGTAGAATACCGGTTCTGATAAGGACTTTGAATGGTCATCCTCTTGCCTTATGAAGACAAACTGTGTCTATAGGATTTGTTAGTGATAATTCTCAAATATTAGGGCAGTATTGTTTAGTCTTGATTGAAGTATACTCCCAACTGAAATTTATTAGTCCTTGGATGAGGAAAGACTGAAAGGTCTGGCTTTTGTCCTTATACCTGGAATAAATATGCCTTAGTTTAAAAAAACAAAACAAAAAACACAAAACATGTTACAGCTTATTATTTGAATTTTTAGTGTGCAGGCAGTGAAATTTACTGCTCAGAATTGATAGGAAACAAATCCAACAGGTAGATGTATTCATCAATTCCCTATTAAAAGGAAAAGAAAAGCACACTGCTAAAGGTCAGAGTATGAATAGTAGCATGGGTAGAGGCTGAAGAAATCACATCGAAGGAAAGCAGTTCCATATTCAGTATCACACTTGAAACTTCTAGAATTATTTCTGTCTGATTTTAGTTATCTCTAAATTGACAGCTGAGGTTCAGTAGCAGATCTTATGTAGCAGAAGCTCCTCTAGTGCAACAGTCATTGTTCAAAAATAAAATAAATTGATTTCTGCTTTAGATAACCAAATAATGTCACCACAGAATGAACACTACTCCTACTACGAAGCATACATCTGGAAATGTTAGAAAGACCATTATGCAAGCCAAAACCAGAAAATCAATGTATCTATCTAACTAACCTGTATTTCTGCACAGCTGTTTGTGGTGCTTGTGGTATTAGGTTTGGACAGCACATACCACATGGTAAGTTAAGAGAACAGTCCTGCCTACTTCCTCCATGAGTAGAAGGCATTGAAGGGCAAGTCAGGCTACAAACCAACATGGGAAGCTGGAATGGCAAGATGTCTTTGAACTTATGTCTTTGAAATAAATCTCCTTGAAAGGCAGCAAAGTTTTTCTTTAGACCTGTTGCCTTGCTCATTCTGCTGTACCTGGGTAAAGTTAGTTTACCGTTAGTATAGTGTTTGAATGCTGATTTAGATCTTTAGAGGGTTCTGACTCATCTGTCTTTAGCTGTCTAGAAATTCAGAATAGGTCTAACTCACCTAGTTGGGTATCTAATGTCAGGTGGAGTATCCCACCTAACCTCCTCCACTCTGTAATCTCTCTTACATGCTGTGTGATATCTTTCATCTGTGTGCAAGTTTCTGCAATACTTTAGGAGTCATAAATGGCACTACACACTTTTGTTTAAGCCACTGAATCCCATCGTTGTATGGCCAGCCTAAGTAAGGTGCTGAACTATGGAGTCAAAAGGAAGAAATAAGCACCTACAGAATTATTAAGAAGATTAATCATCCTTTGGAAACGCCAGCTTGTCTGATTGACTACACAGAGTAGACGATTTTTAGAAGGCTAAAGTTAAACAAGATGAATGTCTGTCTCAGAGACAAAGGCATTTGTGGAGTAACATTTACAAATGGAGGTGAATCAGAAAGTCTTTGTTCCCCAGAAAACATATAGGTCTCTGCATTATCCTATACATGAAGAGCCTTTTTCTTTTTTTTCCCTTTTCTAATATAAGATTCCATATAATGAAACTTGAGTATTTCGCACTAAAATAAAATAGAATTTTCCCGGTCATTCTCTGTGAAGTACATTGCAGTTTTTCATGACAGAGCTGTGTATCTGAACTGAAGATGGAGAGGGAATGTAAATCCATGTCTTCAGCTCCCTGGACAAATGTTTTAAATACTAAATATTATATAATGCTTAATATTACTTTAAAAGTAGTTAACTAGCAGTTGAGCTTCTGATTTATTTTTTTATTATTATTATTTTAAAAAGTTACTCCTGCACTTGTCAGAGGCCCAACCTGATAATGTGTGACTAAGACATACCAGTATACCAGTTTCAAGGTGGGACTAAGCTTTACCCTTATATCTGGCCTCATCACGTCACTAGCAAACTGAGCACTTCTCTGTGAATTGCTTGGAGATTGGATGACAATGTCTTTATTTTCTAGGATAACTTGCTCTCAGACTATTTTCTTGAGAGGGCATCAGGGTACGGTCACCTTCTCCAGACTGAGAACAGTAGGTGTAACTCTCCTTTTTCTCCTTTCCTGTATGTATAACAGCACAGCAGAGGGGAGAGAAGAGCAACCAGTCTTATGCAAATTAAATCAGTAGTTAGCTAACACCTGTCTCCAGTGAGGCTATCTGATTATTTTTTGACAGAGCAGGAAAATGAAAATCAGGGCAACAAACCAAATTATTATCTGGAGAAAACAAGGAGAACCTGGGAGCCTCTCTGATCCTTGGGAAGATGTTAAATTTAAGACTGACCAAACTGACTGAGGTGTTTTCTCCTCCATTTTAATTCTGGATAAAGCATCAAAGAGAAGCCGTTTGGGTGGTGTTGCCACAGAGCAACTCCTGGGGACCCAGAGCACGTGTCTGGCATTGGTGGCATCAGGGCACAGCGGCATGAACCCTATCTGACCCTTAGTCATGGCAGGACACCTTCCAGGGAGACAGGAATCTCCACATGCATTTGCATGAGACCTTCTTATCCTGTATTGATTAGAGACAAACACAGACATCCCAAAACATCACTCCTACCTGTCTCCCTTATCACATACTCCCCTCCCCAACAGCTGTTTTTTAAAAAAACATGAATAGTGTAGGAGTAGATTCTTTGAAGGTATTTCCTGAGATCTGCTTAGGATGTCTGTCCTTTAGATGTATTTCACAACCATCTTTCGCTTGTTGCCCGAGATGCAACCTTTTTGTCAAAAATGTTCAGTGAAGCTAAATCTGATGACAGTGCCTCTGTAGGTCACAGACATGATACCCCAATTTGTGTTCTTTTAGTGCTGCAAAAATTTCTCTCACTGGCTGGAACATCAAATTTAAATTATCAATTCAAATATTGTAGATTTTAAACTTTTGAAACTGTAAGAACGATGAGCATCCTCTAGGTATGTAGTCACATAAATATAAATTACAATTTGAACTCTGAAGGATTAAGTCTCTCCTTCCTATCATAAGCTCAGAACAACAAAAAAAAAAAAAAAAAAAAGAAGAGAAGATAATTACAGGAAAAATATATTTTAATAGGTTCAAGTTTCTTAAGTAAGTTGACCACCTCAAAATGCTCTTTAGGGAAGACTTGTAAGATTGTTGAAGGAGGTAACATTTTCAGGAAGATGAATAATCAGTAGCTGTTTATGAGGACAGTGATGATTTTTCTAAACTACTTTCTTCACTTGACTGAAGATTGCATTGTGATCTCACAGCACAACAGCAGAGGAAACCAACAAACTACTCTTTAGCTCAGGCAGGAAGTACACAATCAGAAGTGCCTCCTTTCTGAGACCTCTCCAAAGGAATTGGTTTTGTCTAAGAAGAATGAATTGGTAATAAAATCAGATCAACAGAATTTCTTTGCAATGGAGAGTTGTTTGGATATTATAAATGGCAAAACACTACTTAAACTCATACAGATTTTAAGACATAGGCCATGGACTAAACTACAGGTAGCAGTTCTCTTACTCTGTACGTAAGTGCCTTAATCAAGTTATAAATTGACTTCTAGGTTTGATTTAAACCTGGAGAAGTGAAGAAATGAATATCAGCCCAAGTAAAGTTCTCTACTACTTGATTGCTGTCTGCATTAAAATAGTCAAATGTGAGTCATGTACTTACACCCATCCAAAAGATAAAAAGAATGTATTGTTAGATTAGCTCATCTCTCTTCAACTAAGTGGAGTATACTTCTCTCCTCAGCGATGTAGCAGATGCATAGATAAAATGAAGCCATTCTTGTTGCCTTCCTTCGAGCCAGCCTCTTAAATGTCTCACACACTCGAGAAGTCTTGTAGACAGAAGAAAACGGCAATGGCTCAGAAGAGCGCTTAGGTCTGCATGAGGGAACTATTCACTTCCCTGTGCACCTGCAAGCAAGCCTAGGAGTTGGCAAAAATGTGTTTCATAATGTTTACTTTCCCAGATAACCTTTGATAATCATCCTCCCAATTGATTTTTCAAAATTAAATGCTGTAATTCCCTGTTTGGCTTGAACACCCAAGCTGTACAGTCATCTAGACAAGGGAAGTGAGAAAGTGCTGGCTTTAGTGAAAAGAGGACAGAATGTCACAGAGGAAATAAAAAGGACTTGTTCTAATGAAGCTTAGCACCTGCACTCACAATGATGTAGTACTGTGAGTTCAGCAGCTAGCACAAGTCTGCAGGATCCGGCTAACACATTTTTATACTCCAGCTTCTTGCTGGGGTAGACAATTCTCCTGAAGTTAGGCAATACTGGGAAATTCAGGGATTTGGAAGAGGAGTTGTATTTTGTTTAATATTTCCATATTTTTATGTTTGAAATACAATGTCATATTACAGTATTTTCACCTCCCACTCTTTCATCCATTCCACTGAAACACTGTACACATATTTATTTACATTCACTCAGTTTAAAATAATATATGCATAAAATATAGATATGTTCTTTAGTGTTCTGATTCTGGTATTTTACTTATTTTTCATTTCTTTGATTTAAACTACACATTCTATTCTCTCAGTTCTACAGAGACTCAATTGTAATGCACAATATATGACCCCACATAGAGGAGGAAAAAAGAGTCCGAATGTACTTACATCTACTGAGATCAAGCTATACAAGGTGAGATGCCTGAATCCTTCTAAAACTTTTTTTTTTTCTTCTATGCCATAATAGTCTCTGGAACAGAAGGAATGGTTCCCAAGGCAGGGAAGGGATTGAAAAGAGTTAGAATGCTACTGTCATCTTACCTATGAGCAGAGCTGACATGATGTAATAGCACATAAAATTCTTCAGTGTTTGAAATCAAAGTGTTGCTGAGGCAGAATGGAAAGAGAAAGGATATAAGGAACTGGCATTTTAAGGGCTCTTTCTACAATTTGGACTTACTCTAATTTTCAGATCAGAGAATCTGTCAAAACACTCCTGCTTCTACACAGTATTTGATTTTAAGACTTATTTAAAAAGACAAATATGAATCTCTTTGAATACCTGCAAGTAATATGCTGAACAAGAAATCTTGACTTTTCTCAGTTTGTACTCTTCAAGAAAGCGGTTATGTGAGATGGAGGCACACCATACAAAAACTGTTCAGAATCTTACTAGACTGTGATTTAGGTGAACAAGTCATTTATTTATATTGTCAGTGTCTGGAAATATGAAAAAAACAGCATACTAATCTGAAAAATGGTGGAATTTGTTGTCCTGTTGCATTGCTTATAAAATATGGTGAAAAAGTTTGTTTTCAAAATCAAAAGTGAGATTTATTAGCACAGGCATTACTTTACTGTATCTTTAGTTAAAAAAAAAATAAATAAAATTATGATGGTTGTGTCTTTCTCCTGGTTTGTACATCTTAAGAAGAGAGGGAGATGAAGATGCTCTGAGGGTAACACCATTGAATTCTGCTGATTTAGTTTCATTTATGGAGCTCAGATATTAAATGCAAATATTTGCTGAAGTCTGCAGATATGCTTTTGATATGTTACATTCAGAAAATGAAGAAGTTTAAACAAGTATTACATACTTTTAAAAAAGTAACTGTACAGTTGCATTTCTGCTTCCCAGGGTATGCTGGTTTATTCCCTGGCCCCTCTTCCACCAACTAAATATCCCTCAGGAGTTGCTAGTGAGCTGCTCACTCCACTTTTCTACTGGTGGACTCTCAAGTTGCCTGGTCCCATATCATCCCAGTGTGCAGCTGAGATATAGATACGACATGCACTGGGACTAAGAAAGCATTCCCTCATTTCTGGATTTAAGTTAAATTTCTTATATTAACTTGTAATCTGTCTAATGAAACAAATATGATTAGAGGGTACAAGGAGGACTAGTAAGAAACCCCTTAAATTATGATAAATAATAATTAATAATTGAAACAATCTTTTTTTCAGAATGTGTACTCCCAATGAATAAAATTGCTTTTTGGCGCGCCAAAAATGTAACCAGGCTGAAAGCATCAGAAAATGTCGCAGTTGCCAAATAGCTGATTGTCTTGTTTCTTTTCTCACTATGAAACCAGACCAAACAGCTCTAGGTGGCATTACTACACATTTTTAAGAAATATGGTCAATTGTTAGGCTACAGCTCTTCTCTAAAGCACTTTCTTCTTTGATTTTCTTGCTGCAGAAAAACTGCAAAATGTCAACTTCAGGAAATATGGTACACATAGAACATCTGTCTGCATACATCTCACAAGAAGCTGGATCACGAAAATATTTGTAAGAACTTACCTTTGGAGAATTTTATTCTGTTTGGTCATTAAACTTAGTGATGCCAAATCCAATTGTTTCTGTCTGCATTGATTTCCATGTATTACTTTCTTTTAGCAGTTGCTGTTTGAAGAAAGGTCTGTTCCCTCTCTATTCTCTTTTTTACGCTCCTGTTGCTCAGATAGTTCAATTTTAGATCAGTTTTATCCAACTTTCTTCCCTGTGATGCTGCTTATTCACTGCCATTTTTATGTAGGGTAAGATATTTTACAAGGTTGACTAAATGATGACTTATAACAAGATATTTTGTCTTTATTGACCAAAGTTCAAGTACTGGTGATCTGGATCAATCCTGTGTCCACATCCTGTTTTGGCTGATCCAATATATCTGTGAAGTGAGTGAGACTACTAGATTTCTGTACTTGTCATGCATACATAATTTTCACTGCAGTTAAATAATAAAAATTCAGTTTGTTTCTGAACTATATTATGAAATGGACTAGAAAGAGATATTTCATAGAGAAGATGGAGAGTCGGTTTTATGTGAAAGTAGTGTTACACACTAAATGACTAGGATTTTGGGACTCAGTTCAAAAGAATACTTTTTCTGGGTCTAGCTGAAAGAGTATATAGCATATTACAGGTTATGAGTCCAGTTTTGCTAAATGATGTCCAGGTGCATATGGACTCCTAGCACTTGTGATAGTAAATACGTAAGATTTTCTCTGCTATCTTCAACCAAATCCAAAGAAACAATAGACAAATATAATCAACAATGTTTTGGTTTATGTAAAATGGTGCATAGTTCAGGCTAGAAATAAGAGAGGGAAGAGGGGTTTGAAGAAGGACACCCCTAACAAATCCTTTGTTATTAAATCAAGTTAATTCATGAGTAGATTTCTAAAATCCAAGTGTACATACACTAAATTTTCTTTTTACTGTCTTTTGTGACTTTAGTGGCCTAACTAGTGGCAGAAAGTTTCTCTTTTCTAGTTTATGAAGATTGAAAGAAGAAAGAAGTATATTCACAGGCACACACCTCTTAATTCTTGAGTTTAGCAGAAGTATTTCTAGCAGCAGGTAAGTATGGTTACTTTTAACCCATTCAATATTTATTCGTCTGTTATTTGAGTATGGCAGCATAAATTGAAGTTCTGTGTTAAATTGATCCACTAAGTAATTTAGTTTAATTATTAAATTTCATTCAATATTTAATTTGGTTTAATAAAAGTGGGCTTACATAAATGTATGCATTTAACTGATATATATTGGGACTGTATAATTTTGAATAGATTAAATATTTAATAGAGAACACTTCTTTGAATTATTCAGTATGCAGACTAGATAACTGATCTACTCTTTCAAAATAGTGGAAGTACAAATGACACATTATAATATAAACATATTCCCAACCAAGAATATGTATAAAACACATCAAACCCATTGTTGGTTCATTTCTAGTCAAGAAAACCAATCTCTGTTTAATGGAATCATCCACTAATAATTCATCAAGAAAACTCCCAGAGCTGTTTTAACTCTAATATAGCTCATGAAAAGTAGACTATTAGAATATGTAGAATACTGTGGTGGTAGAGTTGTTTTAAAAAGTACTTCAAAAATATAATTTTCCTCTTTCTTTTGTGAACAGCTAAATGTCCAAAGGATATGTTTTAGCTTTCTGAATCAGATTCAAATAGTGGAATCCTCAGAGTCACAGTTTAATTCTCTAATCAAACTATATATTTCATGTTGGTGTTGCATCCTAAGGAAACTTCAGAAAATGAGACATAATGTAAGTGAACTTCAACACTCATCTAATTTCAGGTGTATGTGTCATGTCACCTGAAATAAATGGGACAATACTTAGCTGATGCTTAAATTTTTAACAAGGAATGTGTACATTTATAAACATATGACTGTGATGAAGGATTTTATTGAATCAATGAATGTGCTTCAACAATCATATAAGAATCCTTCTCCTTACTTGTGAGCAAGCAAGATCTGCACTTCTGTCAGAAAATTTGTCTTATTTGACTGTCAATGAAGATTGTGAGGCAGTACTTGTGATCTTGCTTACAGTATGGCTCTGCAAATGCTTGTGCCAGCAAAACTGATGGAGCAACAGGGAGATGCCGGGAGACAAGAAAGAGTTGGTAGCATTGTTAAAATTGGACCCAGACTTTTCAACAATGAAACTGCATCTTAATAAGGAGAGAGTTAAGTTTTCAATCTGAAGAAAAGAGAAGTAGAAACTAACCAAGATGCTAAAGCTGGTACAGAGTATTCTTATTGCTAAAAACAATCTTAGGGGTGTATTTGATCATCTTATCTACTGTAAATTTGCTTCCTCTTTAATATTTATGCTTTCAAGTAAACACTCTTTTATCCATGTCCAGTAGTGAAACAATGCAACAATATCTTCAGCGAATAAAGCTTTTGTGGGTGTCAGAGGAGGTAGCAGATCTCAGCACTCTGCTGTGTAAAGCGCCAGGGGTGGAGATGTCTGCCTCCCTACCAGTTGTGTGTGCTCCTCTGTACCTGTCATCATCGGCCTCAGGAAGGGAAGGTGTGCCTAGTAAGCACTGGGAAAAAGCTAGTATTCAGTTAACTAGTGAGGAACAAGCCTGAAAACCATTGATCCTCAGGGAGATTTTTAAGTCATGAAAAGAAAAGAAGTATTAATATGACCAGTTAATTTGTCCTTTGGTTAACAGTAGTGGAAACTAAATACATGTGGTTTTGTCTATAAAAAGGTACTTTCTAAAACAGTCAGTCTATTTCTACTGTTGATTAAAGTAGTAATAACTGTTCCTCAACACACACAAAGCCAACTAAATCTGTGGAATTTCATATGACATAGAGGTGGCCACTGTGAATATCTTTGCAGGAAAGTAACCTTAGTAACCAAATCAAAATAATAACTGTTACCTGTATAAATAAGAAACACCTATTGATAAATCAATGTTCACTTTGTTGTGATTGGAACACATTTCTCCATACATTTTTGTAACAACAAAATGAGTTTAGGTAAGATTTTTTATGCCCTTAAGAGATTATTGTTGGCTTTAAACTATTTGAGTTTGTAAATAATCTGATAGAAAGTTATAAATGGAATAGCGGAAAAAGGAGATATTTTACTGCTACTACAAGATAGTAGCAACTTTCACTAACAAGAAAATAGCTAGGCAACTTGTTCAAGTTTAAAAAATGTTTTAAAAGTGGATTGATAAAGAATGTGAAAATTTTCATTTGTTCCTCTTGTTTGCTATGCACTGGAAAATGTCACCTCTGTCAGATCAAACAGTCTTATAGAAATAACTTAATGATAGATACATTTTCTTGGATCAGAATTCAACCAAATCCTGAAATAAAAATACTTTCTTCATCTAAGACTAATTTTTCAGACTACTGTTGCCAAGAAAACACTATTTTTAATAATAATAGCCAAAACTTTTTTATTATAGAAAAAACCCCACTTTTCTATTACACAAATATAATAATTTTGTAAATGCTTTGTAACTGACAAAGTAGATCTTCAAAAGTCTAGTCATTAATATTTCAGTTCCTGAGATGAAACAAAAATAGAAACATAATTTATTGTGTGAAAATTAAGCAATAGATATTTTTTGCAAAATTGTGCAGAACTGAAAATGTCAAATGCAAACATTTTTTTTCTCTCCTCAAGATAATGAGGCATTAAAAAATATATATATGATCTAAAAAGTTTCATTAAGTTTCTGGTAAGAACAGTGGAGACCAGTGGTGAGTGGTGTGCCTCAGGGGTCAGTGTTGGGTCGGTTTGGATGCTCAGAAATCCTAATCTCCACAGCAGTCTCTGGAAACCATTAAGTGTTTGTATTGTGATGAGAAAGGTACTGTCCTACTCCAAATTTTCAAATGGTTTTCGAGAAACCTAAAGGAACAGAAATGGATGTGGGAGAAGGAGGAAGAAAGCCCAGCACAGTGGACAATAAAGCAGGCTATATTAATTTCATTTTGTGAGTAATTTGAAATTTCATGCTTTCAATGAGTTTTAAATTACATCAAATCACAAACCTGCAGCTAAGATCAGCAGTTGCAAGCTTCAGTCAGGATGATCTAAAACAGCTGAAAAATGTTACTGGCCAAGGTTGTGTGTACAGAAATGCCTCGGTCTGATTTCTACGCTGCATTGATTAGAAGCTTCAACCAGAGCCCCTTAGTGTGCACTGTCCATTGAAGTGAGAGTTAGTCACCGAGTGCAGAAGGCTTGTTATATGAAGATTGAGAGGGAGCTAGCATTTTTTATCTTCTAACCTGATCTTTTCTATCTCAACCACCACTGGGAAAAAAACAATGAAAATGAATAGGAAAAAAAAAACCAAAACACCACAGGAAAACCTTGAGAACAGATCTCTTTTTAACAGAACCCTTCTGTCAAAATTTTTTAAGAATCTGTGCCAGATTTCATACGATCCACACTCCTGATTGTTGCTTGCAGGCACACACGTACACATACACATACACCTACAGATACACATACACGTACACATGCAAATTAAAAACATAAGGTAGAAAGAAAAGGGACAAATTCCACGGAGAAAAATATATTCATAATTTTGGATTAAACTCATGTCAGCATATGAGAGTGTGCTGGCAGCATGCTGAGACTGTCATTAATGAAAAGATGATTGAGTTTTTATATTAACTTCACAAACCTTCTTTACACAAAGTCTGAAATAGGCCAGCATATCCGCAATGTTAATGTTCCATTAGTTTAATTCTTTGCTAATGGATTAATTCAATTTATGACAAAAGAAGCATTTAACTGTCCAGTTTTGTTTGCCTTAAATCTATATAAACTTGAAATACAGTCCCCATGACAAATGAGGTTACTAGAAACTAAATGGAAAATCTTATTTGCCACCACAGTGGTGACATGAAGAATTGCAGCCTTTAGCTCAGGGCTACTAAGCTCTTAATAATGAGAGAAAGGTACTCCATCTTCACCTATAGCCACAATTACAATGAACAAAAATAGCTGCCAAGGCTTCTGCAAAAAATATTCATGACAGCGTGAAAAATATTGATTTTAAAAGCCAAGAAATGAAATATCTTCTAAAGTGCTCCATTCAATCTAGTTATTATTTTCCAAAAGAAACTGAGGCGACCACAAAGCACTTTGTAAACATCCTACACTAAAAATAAATTCATGCAGCTCTGGAGTGATCAGGTCATATACAAAACGTGCACTATGACCTGGAATTATGTTTGAGCATTGAACTCTGATCCATTCTTCTTTGCTTCTCCTCTCTTTTTTCTCTTTTTTTTTTTTTTTAACTTTTTTTTTTTTTTAATTCTACCCTAAATAGAAATTGACAGAAACATCTATATATTTGTGAACCCCTGGAATGCAATGGCACAGCCTGTTGCTCTGAGCTGCTGGTAGTGACACTGAATGCTGATTCTGAGCCATTATAGTCATTGCACGTTGGATTTGCAATGTGCTCCTCAGTCATTATACATGTCAAATGAGATAGCAAAGCCCGCCATTCTAAGTCTTCATCCTGTTCTCCTGATTAAAGCCTTTCTTTCTCTCTTTCCTGCATGAGCACAGTATGTCTGTCTGGTATACAAACACAAGAAAGAATGGCTTAATTTTCAACAGAATACTGCTTTTGTTGCAAAGTGCAAAAGGTAATGATTAGGGAAATATGGTATATAATCTCAGATGTTACAAATACTTTTTTTTTTCCTAACCATACTTTTGAAGTTTAACTTCGATAGTAGTTAGAATTTTAAAAGACATCCAGGTAACTTATTTCCACTGAAATCACAGGAAGATAATAAATATCTTTAACAATCTAAGACTATGTAGTTTCAGAGTCTAAACTTTCATTCTGAAAAGGGACTTAGCAACCAAATGTTAAAAGCACTTAAGTTGAGAGTGTAAAGATGTAGACAGGTACCCTAATGAGATTTTCAAAGTGACTAACTCCCACTGAAATCAATCTAGTCTAAGTCCCTTTGGCTTTCAGTAGGATTAATGATCCTTCATAGGTAAAATTCTTTTGGAAATGGAGCTTCTATAGTTTCAAATATCTTGCTGGTCCTCCCTGAACTACAGCGCTGTTATTTTAGTTGATAGTTTTTAGTTTATTTGATATATATCATAATTTGATATCCTCTTACTCACACTAGCCAGATAGAGCTTCAGTCATCTCCCAAGTTGTTCATCTGTTTGAACCAAATCAAGTCAAGGCTCAGTTCTCCAAAGACCAATATTACTGTGTGTAGGTTAGGTCATAGTTCACAGGCTGGAAAAATGACGAGTCATGTTCATGTCCTTCCACTACTGAGGTCATCTGACTACATGAGTCTCAATTTCATAATGCGTCCCAACAAACTACAGGATCACTAGCATCTGTTTTATTACCAGGGACTCAGTACATAGTAGAACAAGAGGAACCGACAGAAAAAAAGTGTCTTGGAACTCACTATGCTCTGGCAATTAAAATTAATATTATGATGCGACAGATTCAGTCTGATGCCCACACTATTTTTTTTTTCTTCAAGACCGGAGTAGATTTAGTGGGAGGAATAATAGCTGGGGCTAAGTGACATCTCTTAAATATACTAATGACTATCCTCTCAGTATTCTTGAATGGCACCTTCATCTCACACATTCAAAGCCCTTTGTGTGAGATTCATCCCACATGACCTGAAATTCATCCCATTTCACTTGATCATGAATGTTTATATATACATACATACACATGTGCCTACATATATATGCATACATACATATGTTCAAAACAGCCGAGGTAAATCACAACTTAATTACTTCTTTTTTTGTGTATTAGGTAGGTGATGAAAACTCAAGCTAAAAGCTGTTGTCTCTTCATCTTGCAACTTCCTGGCATCTGCAAGACATCATTTCCATGAAGAAAAATGATGGTCCATGCCAGATGTGCATCTCTGGATATGCTGAAACGGGGGCCTTCGCAAATAGTTCCTCCAATATCAAACTCATGTATCTGAATCAAAAACCATAAGTGATAAAAAGTTGCATTAAGTACATTGTTGTTAAAGCAGTACTTGTTGTTGCATTCATTCCAGGCAACACTAGGAAAATGTGTTAGGCTTGGTTTGTTTGTCTGCCTGTTTGTTTATTTTTCTCCTCAGACAAATATTCAACAGGAGTTTAATTCTGTCCTAAAGAAAAGTCTTACATAAAGCTTGTATAGAAGAAATAGAGAAACATAGAATCACTATGGTTGGAAAG